>JAZHYW010014934.1:0-231475 GCA_037355805.1 Ixodes ricinus | reverse complement strand
TTTTCAAAGAGCGTTCACGTGCAGCGACGTCATGTTGCATTATTAGTGAGTCACATTCAAGACATGCGAGTGCCTATATCAGGCGTGCGCATGTCGAATCAGTGTGCATCTGTTACTTCACGAATACGCTTTAGTCGGTTTCGGAGACCTGCACAATAGAATCAGCGATTATAAGAACTCCCCCGGAGTTATATATATATATATATATATATATATATATATATATATATATATGTATACATATACATATGTGTATATACATGTACACATACATATATATATATATACATATACGGAAACAGTCCTATATGTATGTCATGAGAAAGATTTTCCAGCCAATGGTGCAGAAAAGCTTAGGCGGCCTACGATTTCCGATGTTGTTTGCTGCATCATTTCACATCTAAATAAAGGCCACTAAATAGGACAACTGGCAAACGAGTGATCCGAGTTAACTATGACGCATACTGGGGGCGGGATTAAACTTGGTTTCTACGTTTTCATTTACTAGAAAAAACAAAACAAAAAAAGCGTAGATTCTCAAAGGCATCGCACGGAAACATATCTTGCACATATTTTGAATTCTGGGAGAGTGGGATCGAATTTGGTAAATCTAGCCATCTTCCAATGTGGCCTTAAAGCTGAGTTGCTATTTTAGCGATACTTAAGCCGAGAGGGAAGGTTAATGTGGCAAGAGAAGAGAGGAGAGAGAAAGAGAGAGTGGAGGAACGCAGCCTCTTGCAACCGCGATGACAAAGTGTCTAGCCAGCACCGGGGCATTTGTGAAGTATTTCTTGAAGCCGCAGGCAACCCATTCAGAAACATCTCGAAAGAAAGACGACATGATGAGTCTTGTCCATGTAGGTGAGTTAATGCGGCCTTTGGTAGACGACGTCCATGGCGGCTCCCATCCTCCAGGGCCTGCCCTTGAGGCAAACAAAAAGGCTTAGGCATAAGCTCAGACTCTGGGTCTCTCACCACGAATCGCCACGTCCGCAGGCATGCTATATATCAATGTCGAAGAGTGCGAGAGGGAATCTAAGCTTAGATGTTGATATAACTGTTACATGATTAGAAAAAAATACGTGCCTGAATTTTGCATTACGTCCTTAGAGCTTTAGGTTCAAGTACCATGGTTAGTTTCTCTCGGCTGAAGTCAGCTGAACTTTGTCGAGCTGGACTCCAACCATGGGATACTTGGCCTATGAAGGCATGGTGCTTTGACTGGCCAAGAAAAAGCGCAGAAAGGAAAAGAAAACCAAGGTAGTTTCAATGCTAGTGATATTTTTGCCGGCCTTTCTAAATTTTATATTACTTGCATATATGCACCAGTTTGCTAGACACAATCTTGTATTATTGCAGTATTTGCAGTCCTGGAAGTCTGTCTTGGTAAATACTCGCTCAAATACCTGGAAATAGTGACAAAATAATTCAAAGTGAATATTTTAAGCCATGACGGAAAATGAGCTAAACAAATTCAATGATTCGCGTTTCATCGCCAGGACATGGCTGGTTCTGTAGCATAATCTAAAACTCGCTAAGCTAGTCTTTGGCATGGCACTAGTGCGCTCCACCTGCCCACTGTAGCCTGGTTAGAACAAAAAAAAATATTGAGGGGTCCAATGATTATCTCCAGACAGCAGTGGGCTTGTTTCGTTTAGTGCAGGTGTCCGATATTCGATGAATTCCTGCTCCTCACCTACAGACCCGAACTTCGTGGAGCAAACAATAGGCGATAACATAAAACGCTTTGACGTAGGGAACCTACCCGTACAAAGTACGTGCAGGCCGCTTGCTGCCGAAGGCCGCACGGAAGCCCTCGAGCAGCGTAAACTCCATGACTCACGCCACTTGCGTCTACCGAAGGCTTTGATTTCATCCCATGTCTGGATCAATGAAATCGCTACTATGACACTTTGACTGACATGGATCAAATAAAATGGCTGCATGCATTTTAATATGCTATTACTGCTGTCTGACAGCCACAGTGCGCTGGCTCGGAGTTTCTCGAAGATCTATACATTGACTACCGTAAATCGCTAGATCGACAAACAGAAACAATCGGTTACTGACAGGCTGCACCATGTATGGTGCAGTACCCTTGGTAGAGCTTGCACGCTCAAGCAACTGCCTGGTAGTCATCGGCTACCTTCCCAGCTGCCTACGGCGGCGCAAAGCTGGAGCGACCAATGTCATTCCATCCATCCATTCATCCACATCCATCCATGCTGCACGTGTTTGAGGTCTGTCGGGTGTCGTGCACTTTTCTTTGTTTTTCGGGGCTCATATATCCGTTCACCTTAAAGGTTTACTTGAAGTTCCTGAGACGCTTAAACGTGGCGATAACTCCTCTCAGTTAGCTCTAAGCGTTCTAAAAAAATTCCTGAAATAATAACGATACTACGTAGCCAATTTCCTTATTAAAAAAGGAACAATAAAAAATTGAACACATCAGTCCATGTTCGGCGATGGGAGAACTATTGTCTCGGCATGCATGGAACTGGCGTATGACCAATGAACCGCGACATTTCGTTGAAGCTATGCTACGCTGTCAACTGCAAGATGGCAATATGTCTTTGCAGATGATAAAAAAATGAGACAGTCGAAAAATGCTAATTTTCACGTGTTATCTGCAATAAACGTCTCAAAAACAGCGCAATATGTTTTTTGTCTTCGCAGGAAGTGATGTGTTCGGTTGCCAGCTGAAAGTGTATTGCCGCTGTCAAAATTCGGCTGTATGGGTAACGAGTCACAGCATCTGAGATCTCACTACAAAATTTCTTCAAGTCGATTGGCCTGAGATCCTTCGCTTATTGACTGGTATTCTGAACAGCTGAGACGGTTTAGTCACTTGCGATCTTAGATTTGTTCCTTCAAAATCGCCACGCATCGTCATTTAGGGATTTCGAGGATGTTTAGAGCCATTAAGAATGAGTTATCGCTATATTTGTTTATCTCAGAAATCTTGAGGGTATCTTGCTGACTTCAGGCCAATTGCTGTAGCTGCTGAGCAGTTCTGCGGTCATATTTAGGCGAGTGCTCGCGTTAATCCATTGCACCTTTCACTACTGCGTTTGTGAATTACTACGCAGTCTCAGTTTAAGGGGTGAATCGAGTACTCGCAGTATGAGGGTTCAGTTCACCAGTGCCAGGCCGTTGTCAGAATGAGATTTATTCACGCCTGAAGTACTTGTTCTCGACGAGTCGTTTAATTTGTCGGCGATGCCATGCCGTATATAGGTTACACCGCGGGATTGTTGTTCGGTAGCGGGCGGGTAGCCTGAATACGCCCGCGTCGCTTCAGTTTACCGTTCATCGGTTTTCACCGTCGCTTCTCGATTTTCAGCTTCGGGGCGTGGGGATCACATGGTTAAAACAGCGATTGCTGTTTATAGCGTTGGGCACGAGAGCGGCACGCGTTCTGCGCGTACTGCGGCAGCAGCACGATTACCGAAGCATTACGCCAGTCGCTTTCTAATCATTTATTTGAGCATCAGCGCTTACGCACGAAGCGCTGCGGTCAAAGCGCTGACTTCTTCACATAAAATGTAAATAAAACACAAACTTTCCTTACGCGCCGTAGCGAAGCAGCCGAGGCCGAGCAAACTCGCTAACGAGGGAAGAAAAATATTTAATAAAATATTTAAAGCAAATAATTATATTAATATTCTCGATCATTTCAATGATATTAGTGCTCTAAAGAACATATTGCCGCCACCACAAGGGTCAGAGGGAGGCGTTTTCACGAAAAACGACGTAATATTATTGTCGTTGTTGTTAGACTACAAGGAGCCAACTTGTTAGTTACTTTTGCGGTTTCAGACTGAATTTGAACGTTTAATATTGTAAGTAATCAAAATACTTGTAATCACTAGTTTCTTGGGGGTAACTTTAAAATCCTTCTGAATAATATTTATTAAGAGGACATAAATAGTAATTTTATTATTATTGAGTTCTTTAATCGCTTTTAATTTTAACTTTTCTGATTTTGTTTTGTTTTTAAAAAAAGTTGTTAAGAAAAAAAAATTCAACTAGTCTTATTAGTTTATAATTTGGTGATTTTATTTGGAATAATAGATATATTAAAGACGAGCCAGATAATCTGTTCTTCAAATTTGAAAAGGGGTGTTTGGTACGTTGAGTGGTTATCCAGTAATCAAGTAATCTAATTTAATATTCTTTTAAGAAAAGTAATTGTAATTGTAATCGATTTTTTTAGTAACGTGTACAGACCGTTCGCATAAATATGAAAAACGCGAAACAAGGCAAACGGCATTCGCATAGGAACGCACCGTAGAAGAGACGTGGATAAGGGGCGTAGGATTAATCAGAGGAGCCGCTATTTGCACGCAATGTAATTTTCAAGACGCTGCGCTGCTAGCGGCAATATGTTTCCAAGGCGCGCGCGCTTTCTTATGTCAACACGCCAACGCATTTTCACACACTTTCTGGGAATTTCCCTGCGATTTTCTGAGACACTAATAATTGGACTTCATTAAATTGAATAAACAAATGAGAAGAGAGAGCGGTAAAAATGAGCTGTTTAACTCCCTGTATCGCCGAATTAGAGCGCAGCTCTTGAGGAGGGGAAGGTACAAGGGGGGGTCACATGACCTCGGGGGGTCACGTGACTGGGGGGCCACGTGGCCTGGGGGTCACGTGACCTCGGCAATTTTCCGCTAAATTTAGCGGGGAAATCTTCCGCTAGATTTAGCGGGGAAAATTTTCCGCTAGATTTAGCGGATTAGCTTTCCAGCGGGGAAACCGCTATTCGCTAAATTTAGCGGGAACATTTCCCGCTAAATTTAGCGGGAAATTTTCCGCTAGATTAGCGGGAAAATTTTTCCGCTGGGCCATGGCAAAATTTTCCGTTAAATTTAGCGGGAAATTTACCTTATCATAGGCTCACATGGAAGATAAGCGTGATCATATTTACCGCATTAAGTGCCGGAAACGGCTATTTAAAAACCATTGAAGATATGTCTCAGTAGCTGTTGTTCAGCATTGTTTGATACGCCCAAAAGCTCCATGACCACTGAAGAATAAATTATTTTACTTTCAATATTTATCGGATTTGTGAAATAATTAGTGATTTGCACATCTAATAGACTAGTAACGCTGTTCAAAAAATGAACAAAATAAATGATTTAATGATTTACGGAGACTAAATACAGCACTGCCAAAATATACACTAACGGAAACAGAATCTCACTTTGTATCGATATTAAATATATTGCTCAGTTTCAGCGGGTATTTATGGTTGTCTGTTTGATTGATGATTTTAGCTGGATGTTTTTTCAGCCTGGATTATGTGTGTCAAAAACAATGTTTTGTGTCTGATTTCCACCCAGATTGTTATTCTTTGCTGTATTCTTGCTGTATGTGCCGTCTCTGCTGACATTTGCTTGTTACGTTATGTTTTTAGCGTCTTAGTTTGTAGTACCTCGATGAAAGGCCTGCACACAAGATTGTTGACTCTTCGCTCGCTCGCTGCTGCCGAAGGCGGTACTGCTGTGCCATTAGTCTGCTTCCAAGATGCTGGCTTGCGATAGCTTGATGATTTGAAAGAATTGTAGTTTTCGCAGGAGCTGGGTGATGACTTGTTTGAGCTGGCGCTGAGCCTGCGTTTATTGCGGCAAATCCAGGCTTTTCGGCTGGCAATAGTCTTAATATTTGCTGAAGATGCCAGATATCAACGGTAGCAGCAGTTCCTCCGAACTGTTTCCAGCGTCTAGGCAGTCGCATTGTCAGCAGAACAAGGGTAGGAACTTATCACACAATATCGCAGCAGCTGATCACAAGGGTTCAAGTTCAATGAGTAGTTCGCTCAGCCTTAGATTCCAGAAAGACTCTGAGATAAGATGTCTATAAAACTACGAGGGCACCAAACAAATGACACCTGACATTCAACAAAACATTCATACAAAAATATCGTAACCGAGAAGATATATCGGGAGTGACCAAATGTTATAAAAAATAAATGACGAGGATGACTCTAAAAATTGTCTTGAAGGATTCAGGATTCCTTTCCAAACCGTCTGTCCCAGAGTCCCTTCCATAGGCCCCCAAGGGGAGAGCAAAGATTTGATTTCCCCGCGCGCTTATTCACAAATCCATCACGCGAGGAGCAAGCATTCACCACCGTTGCAGAAGCTCGCCTTATCGCCAATCGCCCGCCCGCGGCGTTCCCCAGCCTCTGTTTTCTGCGCGGTATGCGCGGCGCAATAAATTTATCACGTTGATTCAGCGCAGGAAAGTCGGGCGCTACGGGTTATACTCATCGGCGCTCGAATGCGCACCGCTACCGCAGGTAGCCATACAGTACCCTATTCGCCCGTTAAAAGGCACTGAACGAGCAAAACCTCTTCGCATAAAAAATAAAAATAAAATAAAAATGTTATCTCGTACGCTTATTTAAGAACATTTAGGGGTTGCCTAAAAGAATCCTTTATAGTGTGCAAGAAACAAACGAGAGCTGCTTTGACTACCTGAAACGCTGAGACAATTTCACGACAAAAATATAAACATTTTTGCAGCAGTTGCATGTATGCTGCCATAATTCGCCCTTTCAGTTTCTGTTTTCTGTTTATTTCTCACTTTATCTTTACTCTGAGAAATCCAGGTTATTGACATTTTAGGGTTAATTGTTCTCAATCTGTTTTGCTTAACACTTTATTATTATTGCAGCTTTTCGGGTTTTTGGGTTAGTTCTAAGTCATGGAACCACTTTTGTAGTCAGTTTACTGTGACGAAAGGTCTCAGCAAAATCCTAGCTACAGGTGTAAAGCTCTATATTTCTGCCTAATGTCACATCTAAAATATAATATTGGTTTTCTATTGGCACTATGATTGCCGAACACCTTCAATTGATTGGAGTGATAAAAGTGGTCATGGTGCTTACGGACGTTTTCTAAAAGGTGGCATGGCTAAGTAACAAAGCAATTTTCGAGGCGTCTTGGATCTGTCCAGAATGAGATTGTAATGCCCTCAATTTTAGGTAACGATTGTTTAATGCTTGTTTTAAATGAACTTTGTGACCTAGTTGTTCTTTGCGGTTCTCTTTCATTTCTGTGTGTCACTAGAAGTATCGACCCACGTTTATTAGTCTTTAGGTCGTAACACAAAACAGTCGTAGCAAAAACAAATCGATTGCAGCAAGTGACCACGAAGTTGTTGCTCAGTAATTCAAGATAGCGACAACTAAAATCGGGACGGGATTTAATAAGAAATAATATTATTTCATTGAACATGAAAATAAAAAGAAGCATTGCATGCCCGCTGAAATTTAGCGGGGTGAACATAAGGCTTTATCATAACACATCTGTTGTAACAAAAAAATTTCAAAAAAAAAATTAAGAATGTTCTTAATTTTTTTTTTAGCTCCCCCCCCATTCTTTCAACGGATGTGTTATGATAAAGCGTATGTTCGCCCGCTAAGTTCAGCGGGCTTACGTGCTGCTTTTATTTTCATGTTCAATGAAATAATATTATTTCTTATCGGGACGTCACCGTCTCGGTTTTACTATGGTGTCACGTAATCTTAGTACAATTACGTAGCTTCGTGGTCACGTGACAGTCGAACCTGTTATTGCTACGACTGTTTTGTCAGGTACGACCATAGGGCTCTATTTATTCCTCTCATAGAGATTATGACATGGGTCATTACTTCTAGTGACACAAGAAATAAAAAAGAGAACCGCAAATTAACTAAGTCACAAAAGTTCATTTAAAAACAAGCATTCAAACTTTCATCTCGCTACCTAAATTATTCAGGGCGCGGCTACCCAGTCCTCATTCTGGGACAAGGATCAAAACAGACTCGTTCAGCCTATCGATAAATTGCTGCACTTTTTGTTACTTAGCCCATCTGCACCTTTTAGAAAGCGTCCGCACCACCACTTGACCACGCAGCATTTTGAGAGTCAATCACTCGCAATCTATTGAAGGTGTTCGCCAAATCACGGGGCAGTAAAAGAAAGTTTTGACCGAAACCAATATTATATTTTAGATGTGACATTGGGCAGGGCGTATGTATAGACGCTTCAGACAGGCGCACAGGCTACAGCCGCCATTGCTGATCCTTTCTTGTCTTAGCGAAATACCTGAGCCACTTAATAAAGCACTGACAAACCTCCGTAAAGGCAAATGCTGAGGTCGAGGAAACAGTGAAACCTAAAATGTCAATAACCTGGCCTGCTCAGGTAATGATAAAGTGAAGTAAACCCAATAAGAGGAAATAGAAACTGAAGGGCGGTTATGGCGGCGCCCATGCACAAGTGCTGCAAAAATGTTTATATGACACGTCGTAGTTGTCTCCACGTTGCAGACTTTAATTATAGTCAAAACGCTCTCATCACACATTTCGACTTCTTCATATTTTGCACACTATAAAGTTCTTTTAAGCAACCCCTAAAAGGGTTCTTTGTAAAAACCTACAACAAATTATTCTAAGCTCCTTTTCTTTTTTTGGTGCGAAAGAGGTTTTTATTGCCCTGTTGCCTTTTTAGTGCGCCAGGAGGTGATAGTCCTTGAGACGAAACAGTTGTTCACGAGCTGAAGGAATCCCTTGGAGCGTCGAAGAATCCTTCAAGAACAATTTTTTTTAGAGTGCATCCTCGTCATTTATTTTTTTATAACAGTGATTGGTGTCTGCCTGCTTAAAAGGTCACTCCGATATATCTTCTCAATTTTACGACTGTTCTTTCTTTTTTTTTGCATGAAGTGTTTTTTTAGTGTCGAGGTGTCATTTGTTTCGGTGCCCTACGTAGTTTTATAGACATCTTATCTCAGAGTCTTCTTTCTGGAATCTAAGGCGAAACCGAAACTACCTGCTCTGAACTTGAGGGCAACCCTTGTGATCAGCTGCACGGCTATTGTGTGACGCAAAGTTCCTACCACGGTACCGCGACATGTATCACTGCCCTAGACGTAAGAGCAGTTCCGATGAGTCAGGTGGGATGATACGGCTGGCTGTTTTACTGCTCTGCTTCGTTGATATCTGACATCTTCAGCAATTATTAATACAGATTCATAAAGTTGTCAGCTGAAAAGCTACTTTGCCACAATGAACGCAGGCTCAGCGCTAGCTCGAACAAGTCCTCACTTAGCTTCTGCAAAGAGCTACCATCTTGTTGGTGTGTAATGCACATTGCCGAAGCGTTGTGAAAGCTAATCGCAAGCCCGCGCTGAGCAGGAACGGACTAATGGCCGCCAATGAATGCCACCTTCGGCACCTCGACGCGCTTGAGCAAGCAGGGAGTCAATAATCTTCGTGCAGGCTTGTCGAGGAGCACTTTGCAAACTAGGGCCGCTAAAACATAACGTAACAAGCAGAAATCGTCCGCTGGGACGGCTGAAAATACAGCAGAAAATACACGGCGAAAGAAGTGGCAGTACGAACAAGTACCCTCCTTGAGTACGAAGATGAATTCCGCAGCACAAGATTGTTTTTGACACCGCAATCGAACTCGACGCATCCAGCTACGTCCGCTGTCAAACAGGCAAACCGCTGAATGCCCGCTGGGAAGCTTCGGGTAGTATACTTAATATCGGCTCTGTGGATTGCGGTTTCCCGTTAGTGTAATATTTTGGCAGTGCTCGTATTTAGCCTCCGTAAATCGATAGCAGTCATTTATTTTGGTTCGACTCTTTGAGCAGCGTTACCCTTGAATGCCTGACAATGAATTAGGTGTGCAAATCACTGGTATTCTTCAAATCAGTAGAACTATTGAGAGTGCAAAGTAATTTCATTCTTCAGTGGTCATGGAGCTTTAGTGTAAACAATGCTGAACAACTTTTAACTACTGAGACCTCATGGCCATTGAGCTTTTTTAGCGCTCTCTCTTCTCATTGTTTAAACCGATTAAATGAAGTCCAATTATTGGTGTCTCAGAGAATCGCAGGGTATAACACATACAGGAGTGTGTGAAAGTGCGTTGAGCGTGCGACACCCAAAGAGGGCGCGCCGCTCCGCCTTGGAAGCATATTGGCAGCGCCGCCAACGGCGCGTGTGAAAATTACATTGCGTGCAGACTCGGCATCTGCTCCTTCTGATTCCAATCCGACCGCCGCGTCCGTGTATTACCACGACCACGTTCCTGAGTCTAATGCCGGAGTGCCTGGATATTCAAAAACATATCTGCGTTCAGCGTTCCTTTGTTTGCGTTCTCATGTTATACGAACAGTCTTGTTACTTCAACAAAAAAAATTTATTACAATTACTAAAACTTTATCTTAAAAAATTAATAAATTAGATATTACTTGATTACTTGAGAAGAAAAGGCACTCAGCATTACTTAAGCCATTACTTTTCAGATTACTTCAAATTTTCAGAAGGACAGATTATCTGCCGGTTTGAAACTCGTCTTTCGTACTGTCCATTATTCAAATAAAATCACAAAATTATAAGCTAATAATAAGACTTAGTTCGAGGATTTTTTTCTTAACAACTTGTAAAAACAAAGGGCGCCGTCAGAAAAGGGATTAAGAATTAGAAACAGTAACAAGTAATTTTAGGGCTTCTAATAGTAATAAAATTACTGTTTTGATTACTTCCTTATAAATGTATTCAAAGGATTACAAAGTTACCCTCAAGAACTAATTGATTACAAGTATTTCGATTACTTGCAGTGTGCACCGTTCAAGTATAGATACGAGCCGCAGGAGTGACTTGAAGCTCGGATTCATTTGACCCATCGCAGTCTAACTGGCAACGACGATAACTCAGTGCAGTGTTTTTCGTGGATCTGTGCCTACGACGCTGGTGTGTTCGACGACGGTATGGTAACAATTACGGGACGCCTGACACCAGCATTAGTGATCGATAAAATTAATATGAGTATTTTTCACTTTTAAGTTTTTTTGTTAAATATTATTCTTCCCTCGTTGGCGGTTTGAGCTCGGCTTACTGGGAATGAGAAGTTTTCGGCTGCTTTCGCCGGCGCATGGGAGGGATCTGTGTTTTACATTTACATTTTTAATGTGAAAAGAAGTCAGCACCGACCTTGACCACCCCGAACGCTCGTGTAGCGTGATGCTCAAATAAGTATACATTGATTAGAAACGACTGACGTAATGCTTGGTGTCCGTTGGCTGCCGCCCACGAGTTGCACGCAAAATTGTTCCCCTAGGAGTCGCACCGCGGTGCCACTCTCTCGTTCGCACGCTTGCAATAAGCAACATCCTTGTTTTAACCATGTGATCCCCCCACACACACGCCCCAGGCGAAGATCCACCGGCCGAGGAAGCGGCCAACCCCGACACCGAAGACGTGGACACGGACAAGCTGGAAACGGCCACTTCGGACGTGATAATTCCGGAGCTGCCCGCCGACTGCTGTCCGGACTGCTGTTACACCCGGTTCGCGGCCTGCTGCTGCTACGACGAAAGCAAGCCCCTCTGGCTCAAGTACAAGATCGTGCGAACCAAGGTGTACGGCCTCGTCGAGAACAAGTACTTCGAGACGGTCGTGGTCATCCTCATTCTGACCAGCAGCCTGGCACTGGTGAGACACTGCTGAACCCTTCCTTATGCACGAGTCCTCACTGTACTCCGTTCACCCTTAAGCTGAGACTGCATCCAGTGCTCACAAGCACGAGTCAGTCAAGGTCGTTACATTGAAAGTTCTTCCCCAACGCGAGCACTCGCCCTAGAAATGTGGGTCTCAAACCTGGGAGCACAGGTTAGCTCGCGCTTGTAGCATTGGCTGAAGTCTCAGCTTAAAGGTGCACTCAGGAAGTTTCTGAGATCGCCTAAATATGGCGATAACTCATTCTTGTGGCTCTAAACATCCTCGAAATCCCTAAACCATGACGATACGTGGCCGATTTTGTTTATTAAAAGAAACAAATCTAAGATCGCAACAGACCGAGGTCGTCTCCGGCGATGGGAGGAGCATGTTCCGAAAACAAGACCACTACCAGTCAAAAGCAAACGAAGGATCCTCGAGCCTCCGACCGGAGGAACCGCTGAGTGAGATCCGAGTGCTCGCGGCTCGTCGTTGCCCATAACAGCGCGGGCCACGATTCAACCCAGCGAGCGAGCACTCGAGGGCTGACGACCGGACACATCACTCCCGCGGAAGACAAAAAAAAAACATATTGCGCTGTTTTTGAGACGTTTATTGCAGTATAATATTCCCTGTGAAAAATTAGCATTTTTCGACTACTCTTATTTTCTTTATCATCTGCAAAAGCATATACATTTTGTAGTTACAGCGCTTGTAGTCTCAACGAAATGTCGCGTTTTCATTGGTCACATGTCGTCCTGCATGCCGAAACAATGCTTCTCCCATCGCCGAACATGACCTCGATGTGTTCAATCTTTTATTGTTCCTTTTTTAATAAGGAAATTGGCCACGTATCGTTATTATTTATGAATTTTTAGAACGTTTAGAGCACTGAGAGTGAGTTATCGCCATATTTAGGCGATCTCAGGAACCTCCTCTGGGCACCTTTAAGGGTGAACGGATATATAGAGCGAAAAACAGAAAAAGCCGACACCGACAGACCTCAAACACGTGCAGCATGGATGGATGGATGAATGGATGGATGGAATGATATTGGCTGCTCCGGTAGCTGGCGCCGCCCGGTATAAAGGGAAGGTGTCACTCGCACTTGATTTACGAGCAGCGAAAGAGTGCAAGCCTACCAAGGGTACCCTCGCATGCACGCTGCTCATGTTCGAAGCCTGTCGGTGTCGGTTGTTTCTGTTTGTCGATCTACTGGGACTCGGACGATATAGTCACGGAAAACTTCAGAAACCCGAGACACGCCGTGTGTTTCTTAGACTGTCAGTAGCTATCATATTAAAATGGATTTTGTTTTTCATTTTAGATACATATCATTTAAAGTGTCATATAGCGCTTTTGTGTTCAAGCCTGGGATGTCGCCTCGATAGAGCAAGCGGCGTGGAGCATGGAGTCGGCGACTGCTCGGGGGCTTTCCTTGTGAGCGCTCGGCAGCAAAGCGGCCTGCACGTACTTTGTACGTGTAGTCCCCCTTGTCGCGTTTTATGTTATCGCCTATTGTTTGCTCACAAAACGGGTTTTCCAGAAGGTAGAGTAGCCGGAAACGAAGAATATCGGACACCAGAATTAAACGAAAACAAGCCCACGCTGTTACGTATAATTATTGGGCCCCTCAATATTTTTGTTCTACCAGGCCATGGGTGTGATGTGGAGCGCACAACTGCCACGAAAACTAGCTTAGCGAGGTTTAAGAAGCACAGGATATAAGAACCTTGCATCTTGTGTCCTTTCACGAGCGTAACTGTCAATGAATATGCTCATCTTCCATCGTGTTGATTAAAATATTCACCTTGGATTATTTTTATTACATTTGCAGTATTTAGTGAGCATAATTAAGACAGACTTCCAGACTGTAAAATGTAATAATACAAAAGAATGTATCTAGCAAACTGGTGCATGAGTATATAATATAAAATTTAGAAAGGCCGGCAAAAATATCACTATAGCATTGAAACTACCTTGATTTTCTTTTCTCTTCTCTGTTTTTTCTTGACCAACAAAGAACAAAGCCTTCATAGGCCAAATACCATGGTTAGGTCCTTGACTTACAAAGTTCAGCGACTTTCTTAGCCAAGAAACTAACCATGGTACTTGAACTGCAAAGCCTAAGGACGATACAAAATTCAGTGCCTTGTTTTTTCTAATCATGTAACAGTTATATCAATATCCAAGCTTAGATTCCCTCTCATACTCTTCGACATTAATATACTTAACGCTTTTCCGTGACGTTCATTTGTGGTAAAAGACCCAGAGTCTGAGCTTATGCTAAGCCTTTTTGTGTCCACGGTGCAGGCCCTGGAGGATGTGAACCTCAAGGATCGTCCTCTACTAAAGGCCGTGCTCACCTACATGGACAAGACCTTCACGGTCATCTTTTTCTTTGAGATGCTTCTCAAATGGGTTGCCTTTGGCTTCAAGAAATACTTCACAAATGCCTGGTGCTGGCTAGACTTTGTCATCGTGCTGGTAAGAGGCTGCGTTCCTCTCTTTCTTTCTCTTCTCTCTTCTCTTGCCACATTAACCTTCCTCTCGGCTTGGTATTACTGTGTTTGCAATAACCTAGCTTTTTAAGGCCACATTGGAAATAGTTGATTTTGTCTAAATAGAGCCCACTCTCCCAGAATTCAAAATATGTGCAAAAAAAGTTTTCTACTTGCATGTTTTGAGAGTCTACGATTTTTTTTTCATCTAGGTACGTAAAAACTTAGAAACCAGTTTAATCCACCCCCAGTTATGTCATAGTTAACTCCATCACTTCAGGAGCCAGTTTTCCTATTTGTGGTCTTTATTTATGTGAAATGATATGGCAAACACATCGGAAATCAGGCCCAGTCTAAAGCTTTTCTCACACCATTACTAAAACTCTTTCTATCATGACATAAGACATAGTGGACTGTTTACAGTAGACTTATATATATAATATATATATATATATATATATATAACTTCTGTAGCTTTATAATAGCTGATTTTGACAGTACAGTATCGGAAACTGACTAAAGTATCTGAAGAAACAGATGTACACTAATTCGACATGCACGCCTGATATAGGCACTCATGTCTTGAATGACTCACTAATAATGCAACATGACTGTCACGTTACCGGCGCTCTTTTTGAAAGGGTACAAAGCAATAGCCTGGTGATATTAAAAGTGGAAGAATGTTGATGTAAACAATGAGCAGGTCGTTAACTTTGCCAGTCAATTAATTGTTCACTGAGATCCCGCATACTACACGTCTAGATTTGAGCAATATCTAAAAGAACTAACAAAGAAGCATTTGACTATAAGAAAGATGATATCTTCCAATCTCCAGATCAGCTGGTACAAGACAACTATGTAGCTGTAGTTACTAGGTATACTATAATGTTCTAAATAATTAGTATACTCATCTGGTACAAGTGCGGCATTTTTCTGTATATCTTTACTTTTACTAAAATATGAAATAGTTTCGGACTCTTCCTTCGCTGTGTAGACGTGAAATGGCAGAATATCATGTATCTGTTCTAAGAGAAAGTCAATATTGTGCTTAAGAAAGTGAGTCCAACTTGCAGGCAGCTAATCTCCACCATGTAAGACAGGTTTGTTGTATTGGCGCTTTGATTAAAACTACCATGAAACGGCCTTCCCGCTTTTTGCCTGCTAGTATTTAGAATAAACTTTGCAAAGCCAGGAGGCTGATATGTAGGATTCCGTGCTTCTGGATAAATCCGAAAAACTACGAAAAACACCCGCCGGTAAAATATTTGTTAAGTCTGATCTGTCTAATAAACTGCAAATTTGAATGTGCAAATGCCCCCCCCCCCCCAAAAAAAAAAAAAAAAAAGACTACGGTCTTTTACAATTAAGTTTAATCAGCGCACAAGGTAAATGGTCATAGGAAACGGCATCACAGTTATCTTTAAAATCTTGAGCCATTGTCAAAAGGGGTCTTACCTCTTTTCTCGTCAAGGCTCTTCAGGACAAGAGGTCGTTGTACTTTCCAGTCACTCGTTTGGTTTCCAGTTTTGGCCATACTATATGTTCTTTACAGGACAGAGAGGTTGTGGTTTTATAACAGTGAAATCTATGGACCATAGAGATTGCATGAAATTGGTAAGAGGGGCAGTTGAAACCTCCCTATTAGATCCTTTACCACTCCACTTCGCGCGGCCGCAGGGTAGGTTCATGTAATAGAATAAGATGGAATAAATAGGAGCGTCTTAGCGACTACCTCCAGGAGTTTATTGATTTTAAAGTATCAAAGCTTACCGAAGAAACATATGTGTGCAACGTTCGTCGTGGGAAAAATTAGTATTGCCAATGGCAATGTCACTAAAGCCAAATCCAGCTGAAAAAAAATATTAATTGATACAAGCGCGTTTAATTTTTTTTTCGTCTAGCATACGTTTACACCCATGTATTATTTATTTATTCATTTATTTTTAATGGGCCGCACTGCATAATTAAATTTGGAATTTAAGAAAATTAGAAATCAAACAAAAATAAACTCCTATAAATTCCGAATTTTTTGCAAAAAAGAAACTCCGAAAAACACCCTCGAATTTGACAAAACATAAACTCCTAAAATACGGAATCCTACTTATATGTTATAGGTATTCCTACTATTGCACAAAAATATCTATTGATGACACATCGCTTTTGTTTCCTTCTCGCCAAATCTTTCCCTCCAGCTAACAAGCCAACACATATTGGTGGCACATTCAATGCTATTGAACTAGTTGCGCACAGACAAACAATATCTTTAGGCAATAAATAATTTGACCACATAATGATTAAAAAGCGCGACAGGACAACGAACGCAGAAGGAGACACAGACACAGCTCTTGACCACATGTTACTGCTTGAGGTAGATTGAACGACAGGTTAAAAGTAACAAAGCCTCAAAATCAGCGAAACAAGAAAAACACCTGCTGACAATAGCTGCTGGCGCAGAAGATGCATGGCCAGAGTGTCATGATGCTCCAGGGGCCTCATCTTATGCAAAAGAAAGCGATAATTCAGTTCTCCAACTACTGATTTTGTCTCATGGTACTTTTAAAGTGTGTTTACGATCTGGTTGTGGTAAGACGCGTACAAAATTTGATTTCTTCGTAGGAGTCTAGAATAACAGCAGGTTCTGTTAAACGGGAGTGTTTTGATCGCGGTGTGGATTGTGGTTGTAGTCGAACTACGGTCATTAACAGAAAAATGTGTCAAAGTGGTAGCTAGCTCTGACTAGCATAACAAATAGCAATACAGGTACGAGTTTTCTCGCGTATAAAAATTGCATACTTGTGCAATATCTCACTGCTTTGAAATTGTTTCAGCTAAAACTAACAATTAGTAGCTAACTCTTTGATTCGCAGAAACAGTGTCCCTGGAAGTTGCGTGAACCTTCGGTGCGTTTTCCTTTTCAGACATGTATTTTGAGTTTTTCCATGACATGCTGGAGAGCAAAACAATTCCCCAATAGGGCATTGGCAAAGAGCCCATGCTTACAACAGGCTTCCGCAATGTTTTTGCACGCACACCAAGCTTGTGATTTTTTAACTAAAACAGGTATTCGACTTAACATCGCAGAAAACAGCGCCATCACGTTGTCTCATTAATAAGGCCTGAGCTTGAAAGGCGCATGCCCAATGCTGTATTTCAAAAGCTCAGAACTTCCGCAACAGCTAAGACATCCGCAGAATTGAGTTGGGGTGATGACCATGGTTCGACTACGCAGTAAAGCATTGACAAAACGTGAATTAGAAGCAGCGCATTGTGCTCTATCTCTCGCCGCGTGGTGTTCCTGTTGACATCTGCCTCTCTCCCCCGCCCGCCCCACCCACCTGCCAACCAACCAACCAACCTGCGTCTACCTCAACCCCCGACCCAGGTGTCCTTCTTTAACATGGCCGTATCTCTGATGGGCTACGGACGCATCCCTGCCTTTAAAACCATGCGTACATTGCGTGCGCTCAGACCACTGAGGGCGATGTCGCGCCTGGAGGGCATGCGCGTAAGTAAAACAACGCAAACACAGCAGACCTTCATCCCACCCTTCTGGAAATCACATCACGTAGTGTGTCTTAGAGGATTGGCGCTGGAGAACAAGGAGCCTACAATTGATCAAACCCGAACTAGGCTAATATTGGTAGCATCTTTCTAGTGACGCTCTCTGCACAAAGGTGTTTTTCAATCTTGTCTACTTTGACTGGAGTCTTTAGACACCCGAGAAGCAGCAGAGATCAATAGCATCCCTTAAGTGCCTTTATTTTTATGACAGCTGACGGATATGCTGCTCTTTTAGTATACTAATGCTTTGAAGTCGTTAAAACTTGATGAGTTAACTGTAGATAACTGCTACCAGAAACGTAATTGTTGGCCATGCAGCTCAGAAAAACAGCATCAGAAAGTGACTTCTAAGCTCCACCAAGAAAACCATTGCAACCCAGAAGAAAACAAAACATCCTCAATGGTGCCAAAAATTTGAAAATGCATTCTCAGAATCATTTTAATACCTAAACAGAAAATATGCCAAACCCTAGTCACCGCTACTTTAAACATTGTTTGTCACTTTAATTATAAAAGAGATTAAATGATAATCCACAATTTCAAGCTACCCAGGTTTTACAGGACACAATCTTTGTGAATGCTCTTTTTATTTAATTGCACGCAAAAGCTTATGCTAACACAACTTTATGGCTTGCCGACATCTGGCGATTTCGAGGAGGCTTGATGCGACAGTTTATTTCCTTCGTTGCCACTTGGTTGACTTTCTGCTGTATCGGGCAGAATTATGGTTAGAAGTTGACTATCTTGAACTCCAGCCCAATCTCTGAGTGACTCTACAACATACCAATCACACACCATCCTCATCGGCGCTCAGCACACTCCATAGAGCCGCATATATGTCATGGCTGCCATTGTCAGTCCTGTGGTGCTGTCGTCTTGTCCGTTGTGAGGCATGCGCCACGAATGGCTTGAAGCAGTAGCGGCTTGATCTCGCAAGCATCCGTCCGTTCTCCAAGTGGCACAGAAGGCTCAGGACCAAAGAACCAGTCTTCAAGACTAAACTACTACCTAACTGAGAGCGTGATGCCTCATAGACGTTTTGAAGCAGCTAGAATGAGCTGTAGAAGTCTTGCTCTATTCGAGACGTCTACAAGACATTTTTGTAGCTTTTCACAAGACATTTATCTCAAGGTTTAGAAGTATTTCTTTAGGCGTAAAGAAACATTTACTCGGCTGTTCAAGAAATATATTTCCTATACCTATTGATTACAGATTTAATTAAATGACTATAAAGTATTTGTTTAGATGTCTTGAAAACACATATCCAAACGTCTTCGATAACTATTTATTCAGATGTCTAGAGGCCATCACTAGGAGAAATTGTAGAAGACAATGGGTTAAGAAACCTACAAAGATGTGTTGAAACAGTTATAATTCGTATTAATGAAGACTGCAAGGACATTTGCAGCAGAAAATGCCTTCATAAAACACCCGCACCTCTTGTATATTACGGACATATGTTTCCAACCTCCCAAACTAATAGGCAAGGAATAATTACCAAACAAAAGATTATTTTTTTGGTTAGCAACATTATGAGACGTAATTTATCCTAGACTAACCCTGTTCATCCTCTTTTAAATGTAGTGAAGATCTCTTAATTTAAACGTTTCTTGACTTCAAATTTTTAAAGAAACTTTAATAATCCCTAAAAGCCCTAATAGAAGACTGCTATATCCTATATAATTCAGCGAAAACTGAGACACAAGAAACGACTTTCTAAATCCCGAAATATGAACAGCAAAAGGTTGTAGACCTTCATGGAAGGCACAAACATCCAATAATAGTGATTGTTCAGCTAATGTTAATTCGAACTTCAAAACAATAAACACTCCCGAATGGCATTTCCAGGACGAAGTAAGAAGTCTGAGCCACACCAATAGGACGAGAAATGTACCTGCGAGAACAAGCCGTCATGCACTTGTCTGGTGTCTTCGTTGTCCGTCCTTTTTGTGGTGTCCAGTCAAGGCCCAAAACATTGGAAAACTTCCAACGACTCGCCACCGCCGTCTAAAACATTAAGCACCCAAGGTGGTACCTCAGTGAGTTTATTACTGCACGGGAACGTAATAAAGCAGCTTACAAAATAATCAGGAAATACTGTCAGCAAGCATTGAAATATAGTAAACCATCAACAAACCAGCGGTCTGTAATGGAATTCAAACGCACAAGGTAGTGTCCCCAATCACAAGCGCCAAACTGCTCAAACGTACCCGTATATCTAACTAGCTCAGCAACAACAAGCACACCCGATCAACAGCATACAACGATTCATCCAAAAATTTACGGGACACTTCAATTAAACGAGATATAGCGAGCAGATCCCTTGTCCTTCCCCAAGCACTCACCCAGCAGTATAATAAAGCCCCCAAAAAACAGTTGGATGGCCCTCATCCTCACCTTAAACCCCGAGCCAAATCAACCGCAGGCCTACAAACCCTCCACGGTCCCTTCTTCCCCAATGTCCTCCTAGCAGGGTTAAACCCCCTCCTCAAAATCAGAAGGTAAGTACAAGTAGGAGGCCGTTCCTCTATATCCGGAAGTTGCCTGGCAGCATACATGCTCCTGTGGACGTCGTCAAAGATATCCTAACGTCCCATAAATGTCCTCCTGGACGTGCATAAGACATCTGTGCTGCCTTTGTTGATACCGGTGTGGGGTTCGATCGAAGGGGTCCTCCTCACCAACGGAATAAGGCACGTGTCTTCCGGGAGTTCCCCGGCAGCACACATGCTTCTGCGGACGTGCGGACGTCCTCAGGATATCCTTACGTCCGGTGGATGTCCCGTGGACGTGGATAAGACATCTGTGTTGTCTGGGTTGGTGCCGCTGAGGATTAGATCGAAGGGGTCTCCCTCACCAACGGAATGGGGCACGTTCCTTTCGCCAGGTATCAGTGATCAATCTAGTCGCGACGGCGTTCGGCGCCGGCCGCATCCAAGCCTTCAAGACGATGCGGACGCTGCGAGCACTCCGGCCCCTCCGGGCTTTGTCTCGGTTCCAAGGGATGAGGGTGAGTGAGCGCGTGACTGTGTGCGTTTGCAGTGGTGGTCGTTCATGGTGATAGTAGTGGTGACGGTGGTTGTAGTATTGATGGCGATAATGCGGCGTGCCTGCTTTTTTATTTTTTTATTTTTTACGGTGTGCGCGTGCAGAGCACTTTGTCCTAGAGCCCAGTGCGAGACTGCCAAATCCCGGCCAGAATTGTTTTTGTTTTGTTTGGGTGTCGGATGGCCCGCTTGTATAGAAGAGCACCTAGATTCGTAGTGCCTGGCAGTGCTTCCTAGAGCCGCCACTGTCCATGTGCAAGAACAGAAGTGTTGTCACTGTCAAAGCATGTTTAAGTTCATAAAACGAAATCGCCAGGGTTCTCGATTCCCCTATTACTTTTCTCTCTTATTTAACGCTTAATGATGTGAAACAGGCAACCTTAAGAAAAAATTATGTAAGTAGAGAACCTAATTGAAGCAGCTAACCAAAAAAAACGGGAGTGCAAAAATAAGGAACGCTTTGGTTAGAATAATATAATCAAGTGCGTTGAATGACGCTCGAAACAAACATAGCACCAGCTCAAAACAGGGTGTTTTAGCTAAAACGTTAAGTGCTGAGCCAAACACAAGATGGACATCATTAGAAATAACAATAGCGTATGAATGTTTTGTGCCACAACCATGATGGCATTAGCCTGGCCTGAGAACCGTACCTGAATGCTTGGTTGCTCGTAGCAGTACGCTCGGGTTGCATCTGTCCCTTATGCACATGGTAGTGCTCTCTCTCCATCTCGCCGAGCTGTTTTGTTCCAGCTGCCTTTGAAGTTCATTCAATTAGCTCCGCCTGACGACTTAGTGTGGCATGACAAGTATACGATGTAGAAGAGTAGTAGAGCAAAAGTTACAAGAGGATACCCGATTTTTCTAAGTCAGTGTTGTTTTCGGTAGAGCGCAGCTTGTAAGACAAGCGCACTTCCCTGTAAAGTTTAATCTCTTTATTACTGAACTATACTGAGTTTATCCATTGAATCTAAATAGAATGGCATAATTACAATCCATGTTGCTGTAAAGGAGATGTTTATGAGATGTCTAGAATGCCAAAGTAAGATGTTCAGAAGCTCATATATCTTAATGCGAGTAATTGCAATTATTTTCCAAAATTTTTAAATTTCCTCATCTTTGGCAATACTGACTTCCAATGTTTGCTTCCTCAGTACCTTACCGTACTACTCTCCAGTATTTTTCCACAGCCTTGTACACATAGTGCTTGCTTGCAAGGCCTTTTGCACCTCTCGCTTTCTGAGTACTGGTCTGGCAGCTTTTGATGTTAACGAGGAATCTTTTGTTGTGCGGTTGTGCCCATGTTTTATTTGCGTGTGACATCTTGTTTGTTTGTTCTTTTGCAAATGTGTACGCCGCACGACATAGTTAGCTCGAATGAATGACTACCGGTAAATCACATTATTTTTAATTGGAACACTGTAGATTTGAAACTAGCGGTGTGACAGGTCACTGTGTGCAGGCAACAAACTGGTTCAGTTAAAATTAGACCTAGCGCCTTTCGTGTATTCGGACTAACTGTGTCGTGGTTTATGCTGCATCGTCTGGCAAAAACGCTGGACCAATCTGTGATTTTTTTAACCACTAGAGTTGCTTGCACTGCCTTGCGGAAAATACCGGGCGATCATCACATTCATTTGCTCACTCGGCAAACACACTCGGACACTTCAAACGCACAAGACACGGCGATTGCACGCACTGCCCACTCTTTCTGGAGGGAAAAACAATGATTGTTGCAGGACTTTGCGATAGCCTGGTTCATACTTTGAAACCGATAAATACACTAAAAAGTTTACAGTGGTCAATAATTTAAGAACGGGAAACTGAACAGTAGAGAGTTGGCAGACAACAATCCATAAAACATGAAAAAACAAATCACAGGGACGACCTTGCATGCTAGATATGTATGCCTCTGGTCCTCTGTCGCATGCCTCCGTTGCCGGCATGTGTCAATGTGGCAGTGTGTAAGCCCTGCTAGGACTCACAGCTCGATACCCAACCAGGTAAGCCCCCATTTTCTTTTACCATCGGGGACAAAGAACCGTGATATTCCTTTTACCGTTTTTCGTCGTCTCCCTAAGGTGAGCCACCTTTACTTTGTTGTTCGTGCCTCCAGTCTTGTCGTCGCATGTGTGTCTTCATGTTTAATCTTTCCTACCCCTGCATACCATCGCATTCGATTCGGGAGCTGGCAGCGATAACCATGCACCGCTCTTTCCCGTGACGAACAGAAAATAATCATAGTAATTCAAGACATTTGAGCCACACTGAGGCCCACAACTTCCTATGGTGTGCTTAGTTCCGCGTGCCAGCTCACGAAACCTTCGTTTCATTGCACATCATCTTCATCATTTATTAACATCGTCTCATCGCCCCGAGTGTTTTTCGTTCCTATCTTTCACAATTTTCCTTCACTCTCACTCATTTAAATCTGCTCATGCCTTTTTCACCTTTTCATGACTTGAATTGCCTTGCCGACAGTAGTTGTAGAAACGTTCAGCACCCTTTGTTTTTTGCACACCGAAAAACTACTTTTTTTGCATGATAGTCTGTGCAAGTCTTCCGCACCTATGTCTCTGGGATTGCTCCTTTCTACCCCAGAAGTCCTTATAATTTATGTTCTTGTCAACCGAAGTGCCCTTTAGAACTACCAAGTTCCAGTGGAAGGTGCGATGTGCAGGCACGTGATACAACCCACCTCAGAAACGAAACCATTTCAACGGTTTCCAATCATTCTGCACTTGAAAGCATGAGTCACTTTCAGAGCACATCCTTCCTCTTGAATGACCGAGCAAGTTCTTGAATTGGAACCATGGTGACGTAGTAGAAACCAGTAGGCTTTCGTTTTACATTGTTTTGTTTTTTACTTTCTCTTTCTTTAGTTGCGTGCTCACCTTAACTAGCATCAACCCTGTTAGAAATTAGCAAGCACTCAACAAGCGCCACTAATGAAAACAACATTCTTCTCAAACAAACTTAGAACTAAACTCAACCTTGACCTCGTTTCTTGTCGCATGGCATGACACAAAACCGACACCCTTTTACCTATTTGGAGAGGCTGGATGTTTGAGTACCAAAAATCTAGTGTTAGGTGTCTACATAAGGTACTAAGAGTTCATTGATGAGACTATATGGAATATATAGAAGTACGCATTTAGTGTTAGCTAGACTATCTTTCCACTCAATACTGGCTATAGAAACTCGGAGCCTTGTTTATGCGCTACTAAGGGTATAGTGATAGTCATTAAAATATTTAATTATTTTCTGTCCCACAAAAATAAACAGTTGATCAGATTCTGGTGGCACATACCAAAGCAAACTAAAACAAAATCAATAAAAGTATCTACTGCTTAAAAGACGTACTACAGATGTCAGGGAAAAGATATAAAAATCCAGCAGTTGTTTAAATATAATAATTAAAGGACATCGACTGAAGCGACAATAAATTCAAACAAATTTGCATTCTTACTAATGATAAAAAAATTATGCTTAATTATACGGATAAAATATGCAGGAACGTCTACAAAGCATAATGTTCTGTACGTGTCTATGAATTATGCAATCTTGTGTCTGGCCTAACTTACAGCCTCAGTTGGAAATTTTCGGTACTCTCACATCTGTTCTCTACTTACTGCTAGGAACTAAAGTTTGACTAATCTACAGCTGAACGCACACCAAAACATCCTGCTTGCAGGCACAAAAAAAAATCCACGTTCTCGTTTGAATTGTTAGAGTTACTGGCAGGTCAGGAACGGCACAGCTGGAGCCGAATTTCGTTTCTGCCATTCCCTCCACAAGACAATTATGGGTGTACCCTAGACGCAACGTTACTTAATCATTAAATAGTGAAGTGCAGAGCCCCACAAGAAACTCTGATTCGTGTTCGTTTGACAAATGTTCTTCTTCAGTAGGTATTTTTTTAAATATATCATACGTTTCCTCGCAGAATTGTTTTAAATTCATCTTCTACTTTCCCTGTCTCAAACTAGTATGAACCTTTTTTACGACAAGCGGCCACACTTTGACTGACTAATTAAAGTAGTGAATCAAATCACTCAATAACTTTGCGCAAACCTTTAAGCCAATTAATGTGCGGTATTAACCAATAACAATGCGGAAGAGCCAATCATGAACCCCGAACATAATGGCCACACACTGGGGAGCTTATTGCGGGCCAATGACTCGGGGCCAATGACTCAGTGGCGGATCCAGGGGGGGGGGAGGCGATGAGGGCAGCCGCCCCACCCCCAAAACGAAGTCGGCCCCCCCCCCCCCGCTCCCCCCTTCTCGGAGGGCAATTTGACGTGCGTGGACCCGCCGGTGCACAAGAAAGAATGGGTCCGCCCTCCCCCCCCCCCAAAACGGAGTTCTGGATCCGCCCCTGCAATGACTAAACTCATTGGCCCGCAAACGCAGCTTTGCTTACCTCCCTAAACAGCAACTGAGCTGCATGCCCAGCCGTTCTTAGCTGCCAGTAACTCTACTAAATAAAACATCTTCATCCCCATCGTCACTAAACAAACGTGCAAGCTCGGCATGTGACCCAAACTCATCCACTAACTCGACCGTCGTTCTCCCTCTCCCCCGTCCCTCTTCGAACGTTCCTCGCTCTGTGGTCCGGCGACGACCCACAGGTTGTAGTCAACGCCCTCGTCCAAGCCATCCCGGCCATCTTCAACGTGCTGCTGGTGTGCCTCATCTTCTGGCTCATCTTCTCCATCATGGGAGTCCAGATGCTTGCGGGAAAGTTCTGCCGCTGCGTCGACGGCAACGGCACGCGGCTCAACAGCTCCTTCGTGCCCAACCGCCGCTCGTGCGAGTCCAACAACTTCACCTGGGACAACCCCATGATCAACTTCGACAACGTACTCAACGCTTACCTCGCCCTCTTCCAAGTGGTAGTTGGTTGCCCATCGACCGCGGTTTCTGGAACGCGTCCCTCGATCGGCGTCTTTGCCGCACCCATGTCCCGCACCCATGCATCGAAACTGGTCCCGAAGTTGCGACGAAATTGCGTCACAGGAGCAGGTCTATGACGCTGCGAGATGTCGCTGACATCGGCGATTGGTCATAGAAGTTTTGACAAAAATAAGACGAGCGGACGCCAGGGTCACTCTTGTCGCGGCCTCCTTTCTCGTGTCTGTTTTGGTTTTCATCGACCGTCTGGATGCAGAGGGATCTACAGCAATACAGGTGTAAGCCGCACCTAACTCTGTTGCTGTGCCACCGCCAGGTGCTTCGCAGGCATCAGAATGAGGCTTATGGTGTCATCAGGTGGAAATCGAAGGACCACTTTTGAGGACTCCGTAGAAGCTCTAGTCGAAGACGCCCTCCGGGCACCATACATCGATCAAAGATAACCATTTCAATCGGAGATATGCAACGTACGAAAAAAAGTAAAAAAACGGTCTTACAGGCGTTCAATATTTTTTTTTTGCAAAACATGGAGTACAAATTACTGATTGACACTGATTGAATGACAATTCCTTCTTTCAGGCAACGTTCAAAGGCTGGACTGACATCATGGACAACGCCATTGACTCAAGAGGAGGGTATGCAGTCTCTTTGCTCGATGTCTTTGGGGATGACGATTCCCTAGCATGATATGACTAGATACTTTCTAGATTTTTTAGATATTCTATAGATTTTGTTTTAAATACCCGATAGATTTTTTAAATATTATATATTCTATTACTTTACCGTTTCTGCCACTGTCCTTGTTTTACTCGTCCGATTCATTCGCACATTTGAAATGTTTAAGGATACCTCGTAACGACAATGATGTGCTTTTAATAACAGCGTTTATTTTACTAAGGTAACTTAGACGTTTATCGATAACTACCTTCTTGATCGCGGGTTCACCTGGTAAAATTGGTGAAACACGCCGTCAATAATTAATTTGCAGTAGTGCCAAAAATATCTAGATAAGTGGAGCGGTATCAATATAAGAGGTGTTTCTTTTATCGCTTAAGATTTCCTTATAGGGTAAAATTCCACAAAAGGCAGCTAGCTCATAACGGGTGTCTACTAACCTATCATATCTCACGCTATACCTACCATAATATCAGGAAGGCAACGATTATAAGTCCATATCATCCGTCATGTTTCTGGTACTTTTTGCTCCGCTTCACTTAAGCCCATCCCCCCCCCCCCAAGCACCAAAAAAAAAAAAGAATTCCCGGCTCATTCATGAGCCTTAAGGTTAGGGAAGAAAACCGAAGACCGTATATTGGGGAGGAGGAGCGACCGTGACGCCCCAAGCGGTTAACTTTAGAACTACACGGGTGGGGACAACAAATACAATGACTCAGCGCTCGGCCGACATAACCGAACGCGGCGTCAGCGTTCGGCTGGAGTTCGTGTTCTCCGGTGAGGGGAGGGAGGGGCTCTTTTGTTTCCACTCCGGCCTGCATGAACAATGCAGCATGCACGGTCCCAGCTCAGCACAAAAGCCGAAGTGGGTCAAGCTCGCATTCTCTGAGGATAGATCCGGCACTTAACGTCGCTTCGTCGATTGTTAGTATTTTTACATTAAACTGTGCCCCGCGCTCTATTGTAGAAGATGACATGGACATGCCCATAAGGCCTCTAGGCATGTGCACAGGCCTTGTGTTGAGTAAACACCGAGTATGGGGACAACAAACGGGACAGAGCGCCCCTATAGTTCGATATCCTGCCCATATTCGTAGCTTGACTCCTGCACTTGATTCCGTACATTCAGGAAAAGAAAAAAAATACAGAGGGTTTCTGAAATAACTGGTGCGCACTAACGTAATATATAGGTGTTATTTACCGGACGCCGTATTTCTGCGCTCTGTTCATAGGGCATGTTCACAACAAACTTCCACTAGTCTGCTAAGGACTATACCCTTGATTACGTGAAATACACGCAGTGACAACGCTGTGAAACTTTGCCATCAACGCGCACTGAGCACAATGTACTCAGCCACAGAAGCTAGTGAACATCACACGTGCATATTCAATTTTTCTACAACATGAAGGCTGTTAAAAGAGCGTTCCAAGAACTTTCACCCATGGATACTTTATTTCAGCAGCACCCTTACTTTATGTAATACTAGCTTTTCAACCCTAAAATAGGGAGCTGTATCATGAAACACTCTTCTTTTTGATGGGTGTCAAAAGTTCGTACCAAAAGTCCTGTTGCCTTGCAATGCAGTGAAGAATCCTTACATCCGCTCCAGACAGCTTTAATTGAAGTTGTTTTGGCGACTAGGTCAAAAAATATTTGCCTATACAAATGTTTTTGATTATCAGATAAATCTCCATACGCTTCAAGATATTACGTTTTATGTGAAATACTGACGAGAACAAAGCAACATAATTATGACCTTTCTAATGGTGGAGGCGCTCACCTGCGAATGGGTATCGTTCAGTGGTCGAGTACATAAGGCAGTGGAGCATTCAACAGGGTGGTGATTCCTGTCTCGTGCGTGCTTCACAGCGTCTGAATTTCTAGTTCCTGTGCATATAACAACTGTATCTGGGGCATGTCGCTTGTAAACTTTCCACTCGTAAATATACCCCCAGGATGTTGTCAAGTCCTCGTCAGCATCATAAAAGTCTTTAACCTCGGGATATGCTGATTTCCACCCTTCGCGGTGTGTATTAGTGTGTGGCGTCGTTACCCTGGACAACTGGACATCTGAGATGCAAACTTCAATGCTATGGCACATTGAGCGCAAAGATGTAATACGATAGCGTATTGTTTCAGTGTAATACCGATATAAACGTTTGCCTCAATAAAAATCCACAAAAAGGAACATATTTTTATGTAACGAAGCATGCTTTACCTGCCACCTTCAAATGACATGGTGGGCCAATATGGAGTTTGTTTCAGCAAAACAAAATAGGTAAAATATGAGCCAATTTTATTTTAGTTTACTTTCACCTCTTCCTTTTGAACTACTGAAAACAACAATGAGCCTCAATGTTTTTTGGAGATTTCACATAAATTAAAAAGTTAGCTCTAAATTTATTTAAATGAAATATTTGTTTTCCCTTTTGAATGAGGTATGATAATATCTTCATATGTGAAACTAAAAAAAGATCCACCTTCGGGCACCTCTGCTGGAAATCGTAGCTCCGAACGTTAATAAATCGATTTATACGATTCCTTCAAAAGCCTAACGCGTCATCAGGCCCAACCTTTACATTCATACAACCAAATTATTTTTTTGTCTTTGCAGAAAGAGGACCAGCCCGAATACGAAGCAAACATCTACATGTACCTCTACTTCGTCTTCTTCATCATCTTCGGCTCCTTCTTTACACTAAATCTATTCATTGGTGTGATTATTGACAATTTCAACGAACAAAAAAGAAGGTGAGTTTTTCGTCGAGCGGGACCTGTAGCTATTGCACTCTAATAAATCTGGAGTGTCCACTTTGCCGCAAAGCAGTTGGGAGAGTCATATCACCGCAATTTAGAGAGGGATCTCGGTAAACGACCGGGCTGAACATATACCATTAGACCCAAAAGAACTGACTCAGCTGTGGCGTTGAGCATCACCGCGCTCAATGCAACAGCGTGTAGACTGTCCCTGAACTTTAAACATACTCTCAGCTTTGTCGTTCACTGCACTCTCTCCGCACACTGCTGCAATTGGATTTCACGAGTGCTTTGTGGAAGAAAGAATCGCCCCGGATTTCCTAGAATGTAAAGTGTAACCGATAACCGAAAACAAATTAGATTTTTTTAGAGCGTAGCTCTTAGGCGCCCGTATCCGGGTTGAGCGGCGTCGGCATAATCGCGTGTTGCATTATGGGACGTTTTCCATAATGACGTCCCGAGGGTAAAATTTTTTCCGCTAAGTCTGGCGAAAAAATGTTTACGAAATTTGGCGGGAAAGTTTTTCTCTAACTTTAGCGGAGAAAATTTTCTCTAAATTCAGTGGGAACATTTTCGCTAAATTTCCCTCTAAATGTAGCGGAAAAATGTTTGTAAATTTCCCACTAAATTTATCCGGAATATTTCCCCGCTAAATATAGCGGGGAAATTCTCCCTCAATTGAGCAGGAAATTTAGCGAAACTTTTCCGCTAGAAAGGAGGGGAGCAGGAGAGGAAGAGAGGGAGGGTACGGAGGGGGATCAGGGACATACCCTCCCCTCCTCCTCCTGAAAATATGCGACCTAATTCGGCATTACGGAAAAATGTAAACGTCTATCATTTTTTTTTACTTCTTCTCGTCACAATAGGCCGGAGGATCTCTAGAAATGTTCATGACGGAAGATCAGAAAAAGTACTACAACGCCATGAAGAAAATGGGCTCTAAAAAACCGGCCAAGGCCATCCCAAGGCCACGAGTAAGTTGGCAGAGACGACTCGCTCGATTCGTGTTTAGAAATGTGAAACGTTGCTTCAGCGTACTTAAGCTGTGAGGGTCAATATAATATATTGCATTGTTTTTTTGTGTTTCTTTATGAGTTATTAAAAATTTAAAAAAAATTCTAACTTTCCTAAAAATACGCTATATGCGTGTACTAGATCGGCTAAATGTGCTACGCTTTAGAGTAACGCCACTGAAGCCATCTTGGTACTTAAAATCACTGTTGGCAAGTTGCCTGAAACTTTATCTGAATTTGAAAAAAACGGTTTTCCGTATTCCAGAAGTCCTTAAAAAGTTCGCGACAAAAAAAATAAAGACAAATGATAGTTCCTCTGCTTTTTGATACCGTAACTAAATCTAAGAAAGTCGCATTTCCGAATCGTGCCGATCGCCACTTGCACCTGCCCAGCGCTGAGCGCGCCAACTAAGCGCGTCGCGCATAAGAAAATCGAGTGAATGGAGTGCTGGCACTCTAAGGGTTAATCCATTAGTCTGTCTATATCATACGTTGCATGATACTGCGTTGTAACAGGTATAAAGTCTATGATGTACATATAACGTATAAACCACGTAATGTGGCATGTATACGTTGTGTGATTATACTACTATATAAAGGTTCTAAAAATTAGCTTAAACTTGTAAAACAAAAAATCGAATCTCAGACGGGTTACCATACATAATGTCCAACATCACCAAGAAATATTCAGTGAATGGACAAAAAGAACGATCGGACAATAATTTATTTTTACGTGGTAAATGCACAGTGTTTTGGGCTTGCTTGACAAAATTCAAGCCAGTAAAGTCAACCAGCTGCGCTAAGTATGGAGGGCGAGACATCTCTTTCCAAATTTAACAGTTAGCAAGGGAGACTGACGACAGTGGTACTTTACCTTGAACGTGACGCTTTCTCGTTTTGTTTAAACCCCGTTTCGCAGGAGCCCCAAAAAATGTGTTCCGTGCGAAACACAACAATTTCTCCCCCTTCCACATCGCTCCTTTGCAGTTCAAACTTCAGGCGATGGTGTTCGACCTGACCACCAACAAGATGTTCGACATGGCCATTATGATTTTCATCGTTCTCAACATGACCGTGATGGCAATGGACCACTACAAGCAGGAGAAGCTGTTCGAGTCCATCCTGGAACGGCTGAACATATTCTTTATTGCCGTGTTTACCGCCGAGTGCACCCTCAAGATCTTCGCCCTGCGTTGGCACTACTTTAAGGAGCCATGGAACATGTTCGACTTTGTAGTTGTCATTCTCTCAATTCTAGGTAAGCCGTTCTCCTTACCTTTATCGCCGACAACTTAGAAGTGCACGACCTGGCATATTACGTTCGTGTTTCTTGCCTCGGTTTACATTTTTGGCGCTGTTATCCGTTAAGGCCGCTATATCATTGGCGGCTGAGCAAAAATAGGATGTTTGGGACTCGCCCAACGGTGCGCTTGTTAAGCTTTAAGTCATTATAACAATTGCTAAGATAAACCGCCACGAGCGACAGCCACTACACGCCTCCGATTTTTTTTTCTAACTGATTCTTTTTTTTATCTAGTACTTGTAATACGCACTTCATGTTCGTAAAGCATAAAGTAAATGCCCGCGTCGGTTTCCGCAATAACAAAAACAAAAAAACATTCCCTCAAATCCCGATTCTGATCATTGTAGCCTGAAACTAGGAAATGTCCACATCCTACCACGAACTCTCGTTTTGGATTTCCTTTAAATAGATGCTCAATTACATTTCATTTCAAGTCTATCTAGACACAAATACGTTCAGAGTTCAAATATTTTAAAAATTACGATTAGCAACTTTAATAATAATGTTAGAAATATTAGTAGTAGCCTATTATAGAAAACTAGATCACATGCATGTTCCAAGTTGTCGTGCATCGAAACTACAGCCTTATTGGTGACGTGGTATGGTAGGTCGCCATTTGTTGAGCTACAACAAATTCACTCAATTCGCCCGATATGAATAAATTAGGTCAAGCAATTCAGTCACAGGTGCGTTCAATTCAAGTTGAAGTTGTGGTTATTACCCTAATGTTGACACTACATGAATATATGCCTCTCAATTTCATCTGAACTAGGTGAAATGTTACAGCCCGAATCTAACTATTGGAATCTATATTTGTACATACACGCATTCCTACAGGTAACACCTCTAGACCTTACATACTTCTACTGCTATGTTTCACCATATTTCGCAAGAACTTGTACACCGGCTCCTGTTTGATAAGAGGATCATAAAGGCAGCTTTTAAGGATTTGGTGCTAGATTTATACCTTACTAATTTACGACCGAAGAGAGACGATGGTGCTAATGGTGCATTTGTGCTCAGGAAATCAGTTGTCCCTCAAGCATAACAAACAACTCATACACAAACCGTGAACGTTGCTTCGTTATCTATGCGCTCCTTCCGAAGATGAATTTGTTTTTACCGTTGATCTTATGTCATTTTGCACCCCAGATACTGACGATAGCCTTTACGTAATTGCTTTCTTGTGCACACATTTTGGATGTAAAACGAAACAACTTTTCACATAATTACCGAACATTGGACACATTGGTATTCGTTTTGTAATATAGTAGAACTTGTAACAACACGTGACAGCAGACATGTACGTAACGCGTTACAAGTAACGAGTTACTTGTACCTAGTTACTATTTTCGGTAACGAGTAACGTATTTAGTTACTTTTTTAGAAAAGGAACGAGTAACGGTATTCAGTTACTTTTAAGCCCAAGTAACGAGTAACGGTATCTCGTTACTTTTGAGGAGTAACGTGTACAACACCGTTTAGATGGCCTCGTTTTAATTCTAATTAGAGTATGCGTCTATTGCGACAAAGGCAGATGGGCAACCCGAAAAACAAATAAACAGTATGACAGTACAGCAACGTATATCGCTGAACGCGTCAGTCGAACAGTGAGACTGACGTGTCCAGCGATAAACAGTGCTGTACTGAACTCTACGGCTGGGAGTGTCCTTCACCTAGCGAACACAAAGAGGTTTGTTAGTTGAACCTTTCAGAACAGGGTACGGACCGATTGTAAACCTGTAGGTTGCGAACACGGGAAGGCACATAACCCATTACCCGCTATCCTCAATGAAGGCGCAGTTCCCGAAGATTCACCAGCTCTTCTTGAAGCTTAACACTGTCGTTCCTTCAAGCACGTCTGTAGAAGGACTCTTCAGCGTCACCGGAGATGTATTTTCATGGAAGCGGGGAAACATAACTGATGACAACTTCTTGAGGCAGCTACTGCTTAAGTGTAACGACTACTGAAAAGAAAACAATAGACCATGAAACAAATACAGTTGTGTATTTGGTCGTCAAAGTAACGTGAAAAGTAACTCGTTACTTTTGAAGTAACTCACGCGTTCCTTTTGAGAATCGGTAACGAGTAACGTATTTAGTTACTTTTTGAGCGAGTAACGAGTAACGGTATTTAGTTACTTTTTTGGGGTAACGTGTACATGTCTGCGTGACAGTAATTGGGTACCTGGTCACGTCACTTGCCGAGGCAAAACAAGTCCCTTTTACTGTCATCTCTTTGATGAAACAATAGAAATATATAACAAGCTGCCCACAGTCAAATTTCCATGCTACAAAGATAACACTTAACACAAGGTAGTAAGTGCTGGCGGTGCAACTTTGTTTCCCCCAAAACTTTTGCCGTAAGTTATATCTAGATGCGTGGGTGGTTGAGTAAAAAGGGTTCCGCAATTAAACTTTCCTAGTTACTTCCTGGTAGTGATCCTATGATAAAGCGTAGACCAATTTGTTTTGTCTGACAATTATTAGGTTCTTCGCTGTGTGTCATGTCCACCTGACCTCCGTCCTGTTAAATCCCCAGCAACAGGCCAGGCACACAATCATATTAGTCTAAAAAGCGTAGGTAAAAAAAATAAGTGGAGATGGAATATACATCTTTGCTGCCGCCAGTCAAGGATTGCACAACTACAGAAGTTAAGCTATTTTGGCCAATCTTCATAATATAAAAAAATGTACACATACCAAGTTTACCATAAACAGTCAAGACGCATGAAAGGTGGCATAAGTTTATCATGAAGGTGATACTTAAAACTTCTCCTTTTCCGGTTCCTTCTTCATTGTGTTTTTCTTTTCTAGCCAAGTCTTACCATTAGACTAAACAAGGGCCCTTCAGGCAGCTGTTGATGGACTAAACCCTGAAAATGTTTAATGCACCCTGCAATACTTCTGCTCGTACACTATTGCAGGCACGGTGCTCAAGGACCTGATAGCAACGTACTTCGTGTCACCCACGCTGCTGCGTGTGGTGCGCGTCGTCAAGGTGGGCCGCGTGCTGCGGCTGGTCAAGGGGCGCACGGGGCATCCGAACGCTCCTATTTGCCCTCGCCATGTCGCTGCCCGCGCTCTTCAACATCTGCCTGTTGCTGTTCCTGGTGATGTTCATCTACGCCATCTTCGGCATGTCCTTCTTCATGCACGTCAAGCACCGCTACTGGCGTCGACGAGAACTTCAACTTTGAGACGTTCGGCCAATCCATGATCCTGCTGTTCCAGATGTGTACGTCCGCAGGCTGGGACGGCGTCTTAGCTGCCATCATGGACGAGAGGGATTGCAACCGCCCCACCGACGACAACGAGGGCAACTGCGGAAAACGAGGCATAGCCGTGGCTTACCTCGTCTCCTACCTCATCATCAGCTTCCTCGTCATCATCAACATGTACATCGCCGTCATCCTCGAGAACTACAGTCAGGCCACCGAAGACGTTCAAGAGGGACTCACGGACGACGACTACGACATGTACTACGAGATCTGGCAGCAGTTCGACCCCAAGGGCACCCAGTACGTCACGTACTCCAACCTGACCAACTTCGTCAACGCCCTGGAAGAGCCCCTCCAGATCCCCAAGCCCAACAAGTACAAGCTCATCGCCCTGGACATCCCCATCTGCAAGGGGGACATGGTGTACTGCGTGGACATCTTAGACGCGCTCACCAGGGACTTCTTTGCCCGAAAGAGCCATGCCATCGAGGAGCCCGTCGAGATCACCGAGACGGTCATCCACCTAGACAGGCCGGACTATGAACCGGTCAGTTCGACGCTGTGGCGCCAGCGCGAAGAGTACTGTGCCCGTGTCATTCAACGTGCCTGGCGACGCTACAAGGGTGGCGGCGGCGTGGGCGGCGGCGACCCCCGTGGTCCCCGCCCAGCAACAGACGACCGCCATCGTTGTCGAGAGTGACGGTCACGTGACTAGGAACGGGCATCGAGTGGTGCTGCACTCGCGTTCGCCGAGCGTCGCCAGCCGCTCCACAGACGTGTGACAGGAGTAGGACCCCTGCCTCTGCCGCTTACACATCGCTTCCGTGCGCTTGTCCCCCGCAGGCGCGCCTCGTCCCCCCCTCCTCCCCTTCCCCCCTCACCCCCGGCGCTGGCGCTTCGAAGCCCGGGCAGGGGATCCCGATCGCGACCGCGGGCCCGCGCTCCAACTGACGTCACTTTGAAGACAAGGCCTGCGCGACCCCCGTCGAGAGCGGCAAACACGCTCGACGAGAGTCACCGCAACGACGAGTTCGTTTTGGCGTCGTCGCGTGCTAGCGTCGCGTTCGTTGCGAGACGCTGACGCAAGCTAGGTGGCCTGCGTGGAGCCACTAGTGATGACGTCAAAAGGAGAAAGGCGCAGGCCTTGTGTTCTATGTGGTATTGCTCCAACGCCTACCCCCGACGCCACAGAAAAGAGGTTCCGCCCGTAGTCGCTCGCTTCGTCGGACGCACTTTTGCGCTCCATCCGTATGGGGCGATCCGCGGTGCCCACCCGTTGCTGTTGCCGCGTCGTCCGCACAAAGTACTAACTATACTACCGCTTTCCGTAGAGGGTCCGAGCCCATGTCTGTCCGAAGGGCGCGGGCCTGCGTCGGGGGTGCCGAGGAGCGGGGCTGTCGCGGGGCGCGGTTTCGGATCCCCTCCTTTCCCCCCATCCCCCCACTTCATCCACCCTCTCGCTTTACCTGGGTCCAAAATACGAACAGGCAGGGGGAGGGGGAAAACTGTCGCACACGAAACGCCTCCATCTCGATCCGACACCTCGATCCTCCGAGGAATACGTCCGACGGTCGACACGCAGTGTAGTGGCGTCCGAAATGTGGGGGATGTCGTCAACGGAAGCTGCAGAGGTACAGGCGGTTCTAGCGTACTCTACCCGAGGGACTCAACTTTACAATTGAATTTACCCAATTGCAATTAATCCCACCAACTCCCTTCCCCCCCCCCCCATATTTCCTCTCCGACAACACACAGAGCCCCCCTCCCCCCTCCCCCCCAGCCCTTCTCGCGTTTAGCTCTCTCTCTCTCTCTCTCTATCTCGGCGCACTTCCGCAACGAGGTCGTGCGTTTGTTGTTGTTCTACTACTGCATCCGGCCATACGTCCGAGAGATACAGAAAAAAGCACCACCGTAGCTTTTGAACTGCCACATCTGCAATGCAGGGGAAAAGCTTGCCGCAATTTTGAATTTAAGACGAAAAAAAAAAAGTGAGGGATATATATATATATATATATATATATATATATATATATATATGTAAAAAACAAAACTCTAGTTCACGGTCACACGACCTCGGCTTAGAGGTGAGCGACTTAACTGACGAGCAAGCTGCACCTGCAAAAAAGAAAACCAGAAAAAAAAACCTCACACACACACACACACACAAGCCACACGTGTACTGCGCATGCGTGTGATATCTCTGCGTAAAGGGGTAAACGTTTAAAGAGCTCGTCTCTCAGGTGAGAGCGCGAGTTTTCACCAGAAGTGTCGAGGTGAAACAGACTCAAACAAAAAAAAAAACGCATGTTCTGCTGCCGCCGCGAGTCTTACCTTTTTCTCTTCCAATTGTGCACTTCGCAATGCATTCCGACGGGAATCGTCTCTGCCCCTCCGTATGAACTGCCCCGCGGGCAACGTAAGACGGCGTATGGAACTCGTGATTTTATGTTGTTTGTTTTTCGAGAACACCCAGACACACACACAACAAAGATACACACACACACACGGCCGTGGTGAAGGAAAAAAAAAAGAAAGGTTACAAGTGAGCATTCGCGTGTGCTTCCCCCCATGGGGAGGGGTCATACAGGAGAGTTTAAAAAAAGTTGCATGAAAGGGGAGGAGGGTCGGATGAAGAAGACAAAAATGCATACAGTGCTCAGCACAACAGAGTTTGCTTCTCGCGTTAAATATCTACATAATATAGTATATTAAGCCGAAGGTTGCTGAGAAACAAAACCGGGCACGCGCGCCCCCAAAACCCCCACTTGCAGCCGCGCGCGCGCGCGCGCGCTCGTGCGCTTTTGCTCGAACAAGTGCACGCGCTCGCGCGTGCGCGTGCGCGCGGGCGCGCGTGCGTTGCGGAAGCGTGTGTACATAACAGGTGTGTATATCTGCCGGGAGAGGCTTTTTCTGGAGCCCTTCACAAACAGATTTTATTTCCTATGTGCCTTTATGGGTTAATACCTGCTTTTCATTGAACTGCATCAGCTTTCAAACATGCAACGAGTGTTCCCTGGTTTCAAAGAAGAAGAAGAAAAAAAAAACTATCTCGCTCTCTCACACACACTCTCTCTCTCTATCTTTCTGGTTTATCTCGTCGTCCCGTTGGCGCGCGCGGCCTCTCTCCCCCAACCCGCACCCCCTTTCCCAATCTCATTTTCAAAATAGGCCGTGACAGGCTTGGTAAAGAACTGCAGATGAATAGTTGAGAACAACAACCGGTCAAACTCTTTTTTATAACTCCAGGGGTTAACACTCCAGAGTGTTATCACCCCCCCCCTCCTCCCGAATTTTTTAAGTTGCCCATACGTCGCACCAATGTAGAGTTTATACATCGCCCCTCAGCCATTGAGCGCTATAATCAGTGGCAGAGTGAGAACGGCAGGACGTCTCTTTCGGGCGGTCAGCGTTGAGCACGCGCTCAGTGCCTTCGGTCGTGCTTTGACTGCGCGTGCACGTTCGACGCTCACGAGACGCCGAAGCACTATCGAAGGCAGTAAGCTCGCGCTGGACGCGGGACGACTGAAACTCCTTCCTGTCGTTCTCACCCTGTCGGTGACCGTAGGAGTCAAAGAACAGCCCCTTCGATCATTGGCGCGGCCACAAGACTAAAACCTACCGACGTTCGGGAAGCGAACAAAACAGCACGGTGTTTCGTCGTAGTAAACCGAAAAAATTATCATATAGACGTTTGCAAGCAGCCACGGTTCAAAAGCCAGTCTGGCCACCGTGAATGAAAAAAACAATATTCCTATCTGGACGCCAAGACTGGCAACTGTGGGCACGCCTTAGGAAGGCTTGACTATTAGGCGATCTAGAACACACCAGCAACAAGCTGGCGGCGCCCAGGGGGTCGTCCTTGCGAACGTCTATTGTCTCACTTCACCCGTTGTTTCCACTTCCCGACGACTCAAATGTTGCTAGACCCAGCCGAGAAGCATCGGCACCATTCGCGTCCTTAAAGAAAATGTCGAAAGCAACAAAGCAAAGGCTCCATCATACCCTCCAGCTTACGTCACCAATATACAAATTGGCCCATATATATATATATATATATACGCATATAATATATTTATAAACAGTTGGCATAAACAGACTCGATTTTCGACGCTCACGGCCGCAGGAAGAACCGGAACGCGGTCAATTCGCCACACACTTCCTCTGAATATCGAACCTAATCAGCACCCCTTAGCCTTGTGCAAGCTTTAAAACAAAGTGGCGTCTGCGGGGAGGGGCGTAGAGACGAAAAAATATGAATGACAAAAACGCCGATGCAATATTTCATCGGTTGTGCGTGCGCCGCGCGAACTTGTATATAACGCCACCCCGCCCTCAGTTGTTCTGTCGGTCTGTTTGCGCTCCACGGTCCGTTTTCCTGTCTTCTGTCAAAGCAGAGCTCAATGAGTAGCAAATAATTTTTGTTTTTTTTTCCCGTAGCCGCGCCCTCATTGTTGGTTGGTTGGGGCCGCTACCAACCACGGACACGGATACACACACAAGCGATAGGCGTACCGCTATGCATATGCGACAACGTGCTTTTTTTGTCATATTTTGTAACCACCGCTTCCAGGTTTAGCCCCCTTTCGGGGAACGGCTCAGGGTCCAGGGCACAATCCAGGCTCCCCACTAATTTTGTGGGGACCGTGCCACCATCCACAGAGTAAGCCGGTTCTGTCGAATGATATTTGGCTCGCCAGCAATTCTTGCTCACCTAGCAGTGGTTGGGTGAACAACTGTTGCCCACCTAGCAGAGTTGTCAAGCGAAACCTTGCAAATTGTCAGATGAAGAAAAAAACAGCAATTGTCTGGTGAACAACTTAGCAATTGACGGGTAAAACACCTATCAGTTGTAGACAAAACCCTAAAAATTATCAGGTGAAAACCATAGCGATTGCCAGTTGAACAACCTAGGCAGTTGTGAGGTGAAAAACCTAGCAATTATCAGGTAAAAACCTAGCAATTGTCGAGTAAAATCCTGGCAATTGTCAGGTGAACAACCTAGAAATTTTGTGATGAACAATCTAGCCAATGTCAGGCGAATAAGTGCTGCTCTCTTGGCAATTGATGCTCCTGCAGCGATTATTGGGAGAGCAACACTTGTTTGTTAATACAACAATTTCCGTGAACATGATTGTTCATCCGAGCGATTCCTGCCCTAAACAAAAGGTTTCTCAAAAAAATATCAGGTGATATTATGGATGATTGAATGCAGTTGCACCTAGCCAGCTAGCGATGGTACGAAGCCTCTGTTTTGAGAACGACTGTCAAATAGACCATGATGGCGCGGGAAAAATGTCACCGTAACCGCTAGTTAACTTGCTCATCCAAGAAATGTGGCACGATCCCTACTTCACATCAATAGATTCAACTCCCTAATATGTTCCCACGTGGCTGGGCCGAAAGCCGTTCCCATAAGCGGGAAAAACCTTAACTGAAAGGTTGTTGATTCCGTTTTACTCAGATGCTTGTAAGAGAAAGGATGAAAGCTAGTTGCGAGAAAGGAAGTTATCCAGCGACGCCTGGAATGTGCGCAAAGTTTTTTGACGTGTAAAAAAAAAAAACCTGTCGCTTGTTACAAACTCGTTTCGGTTTGTGTTACATCATCCTCTGAAACCCTGGTGCTTCGAAGGAACGACGCTGACTTTCTCTACTACTCCACGACGTTTGCCGAACCAGAGAGAACACTTCACACACACGTCAAACATGGCGGAAAAAGAAACCCGACTCTTGTTGCACTGTATACCGATCGAGCCGCCGGCGCTTTCGATCGACCACTTGTATATCCCATTTGCGAACGGAGAGGCCAGTTTCCGTCTTTCTGCTACGCGAAAATTCCGACAGAGGGTACTCTCAGGGCTACCCCCTGCCATTGTTAGTGATCTTCTTACCACTCATTGCAGGAGACGAGACGCCGCATCCTTGTCAGTTCAGCGAAGAAGAAAAAACCTCTCCCCCACCTCCTTCTCCCTCCCTCCCTCTCTTCCCCCTATGGCCGACGCTATGTAAAGACAACGCCCTCTTCAGGTTTTTCCGGTAGGGCTTCTTTAAACCGGCGCGCGATGCTGACTAGAAAGAGACTGTTTTTTGGATACCTAGAACTCTGTTTCTGTTGCACATGCTTTTAATAAAAACTTGGGCCAGGCATCTTTGAAGCTATTGCCACGTGAGTCTTTGGTGTCGCGCACGAAGGGATGAAAAAACAGCAGTGCTTTTTTGGCTACGGGGGGTTTGTTTGACAATGCAGAAAACGTTGGGTTTTTTCACCCTCGTATGGTCATATATGAATGATCATTCAGCCCTGTAAACGCAGTACCCAAAAGCACTTGGTCGTGTAGTGTGTTGCAGGTTAGCAACAGCAGGTCGAGCTCCTCGAACAAAGCCTTCTACTCTTTAAACACGTCCTAAGTGAGAAAGGCGTAGCGCTGAATATCAGGCATAACCTTAAAAAAGTGTCAACGCGGGGCACGGTTTGGAAAAAAGTGCTGCGTCATCGTTTGACTGTGGCTCGTGTTCAATCAGCAAAGACACAAATCGGAGTCAAACGCTGACAGAGCACTCATGACCAACCTGCCCCGCGTCGGCAATCCTAAAACCGAAATCAGACTGCTGATGGATCGCATGAAAGACACAATGTCTGCTGCCGACATGAGGGCAGAATTGTCCGCGCATTTCTGAAGCATGCTTCACACATATGTAGTAGTGCGCTTCGAGCATGTCAGCAGACTATTTGTGTATTACCGGCGGAGCATAACACGCCATCGCAGCACTACCGGATTTGTTTTCGACAACTATTTTCACCCTAGTAGAGCGAACGCTTGAGAAGAGGCAACCAGAGAAAGAAACCGCCAATCGTAGCGAGCAGAGAGCCTTATAAAGAGGACCTTGACCTGATATTCTAAACCTGCAAGAGACTACAGCACGGCCGCTATTACAAAACCCTTTCTCTCCACCCCCCCCCCCTTTTTTTTTAATGAAAGAGCGGTTTTTGGTTTTTGCTCTGGCTTAGCATTGTTTCCGATCCACAGTACGCACATTTAAGGCAACAAAATGTATAAACAGGCTACGAAGCAATCTAATCTCGACATATACGATATACAACCATTAGTTAGACGAGCGCAGGAGGTCTTCATCGAGAGAGATTGCTTACTGCTTTTCTATTCACTCGCCCCTTTTCTTTTGAAATAGAAAGAGAGGTTCCCTCAATCATCCGTTGCCGATACTCAATACCTCTTTTTTTTTCTTTTTTTTTCTCCTTGCCTTTTCGTGCGTGCGACTTGTTGTGGACACTTCGAAACAAAGTGACGCATACAGGACAACCTCCGTTTTCCAGGATCTGTCTTCTGAGTTGCGTGACTGTTCTTGTTGGCGAAGGAGAGACATATTTTGCGACGGTTGGTTTGAGGTTGACTTGTGTGCTGCTCAGCGAAAGGATTTTTTTTTTCTGTAATTGCTATCAATTTTTAAACACTCATCTCAAGCAAATGCAATGTAAAGAAAAGAAATACAGTTCGCTATCAAAAGACGAAATGGTATGCGTGCAGCATTTATCTTACTTATTTTTTTTATGCGACCATTATCGGAAGACTAAACCATCAAACCATGAAAGGCCGTCCATCACGGCTTAATTAAGTATGTAATTCTAGGCCAATTCCATTTTCTCCGGGCTGCCTCCGTGGCTCCGAGGCAATGAGCCGGCCTACGTATCCCCAGGCGAGGGTTCGAATCCCGGGCAAGCCCACCCGCAATATGACATTATGACACGTAAATAAGTCCCGAATTTGTATTTAATTTTACTTCGAATTTCCTTGGTTAAATTTAGTGAGATAAAATTTAATTACTGCATAGTTATACTCCAATATTTTTTTTCACCACTTCACCACAGTTAGTAGTAAAACCTGAACCAGCGTGCTAATTATACGCCAATTCAATTCATTCAGAAAATGTGCGGAAACGACACAGAGCTGGGCACGCCGCGGCGCCAAGACGGACGCGACTGTCGCTTAGTGGCGCCTCTCGTCGTCGAGCTTCATGGTGTTTGCCGCTTGGGGCGCGTCGAGGATCCACTACCAATAACGCCATCCGCGTGCCTTGTCCTCTAGGTGATATTGCTAAGCCTCGACGCATTACTTTGCGTACTATCGCGTTACACCTCCTTTGACAGCAACCAGAAAGGAGGCGAATGGCTTTGTTGTTGTTTTTTGCTTCTGTTTGCTATCCTTCGTATCACCGCCTAAAAAAAAGATATACAATATGATTATAAACCGATCCTTTCATTATGTGGAGCGTCAAGTTCGTTCTGCTTCTTTTTGCATGGGTTATGGTGACGTCAGGACGCCGAGCTCTGATTGGCTCTGATTGAAGCATTGTGGGTAGACTTCAAGGTAGCTTGTTTTGAGGTCTACTCCACTATCCTTCAATCAGAACCAATCAGAGCTCGGCGTCTCTGACGTCACTACAATCCCTGCAAAACAAAGCAGACGAACTTGCGATCACGCATTGGCTGGAGGACATACTGCTTCCTGTATATTGTGGAGGAAAGTCTGCAATCTTTAAAATGAACGAAAACGGCTTAAAAAATATTATTTTTCGTTAAAAAAACTTGAGGGTCTGTTTGTTTTTGCTATAGTCTTCGACAGTTTAAAAATCGCAGGGCCTGGCTCACTATGATAATTCGAGCTGCTTGCCTCGTGATTGGTTGTTGGACGTTTTTTATCGGAAAATTCCGCATTCTCATTGGCTGCTGAGCGATAATGAGATGCAGCCGAGACGCCCTGCGTTTTTTTAAACTGGCAGTGACTACAGTGAATGTATAGCAATAACTCTGAAAAGTCAGAGCACTTTCTCGAAAGATTAATTGGTGATTTCTTGAGTTAAAAAAACAACAAAATGTTTGTTTTTCATTACATTTTTATATAAAAAGTTTTGAGCGATTTACCGCGGGACAAGAGACATAATTGGATCATACTACGCCAAACGATCCTGGCACAAATTCGATCCACGCGGATTTGGTCTAAAAGAATTGTATGCGTCATTGGGAATGTAAAGGTACCTTCTCCCAATATGTTTTGTATATAAGTTTCTTTATTCGATACCTTGAATTTGACACACACACAAAACAAAAATCAGGATTAAAGGGTAAAATACGAATTTTTCCACCGAAAATGTTTTAACGATTCTGCCAAATAAGCGCAGATTTTAGGAAATAACTATAGTATTCTAAAAAAGTATCCACTAGGTCTTCGTCACACATCTTACAAGTGTTTCTCTGGGTGCAGATACGTAAAAATGATGCCCTAAAGAGATTATATTCACCTTTCATTTTCACATGTACGCTACCCTTCAAGACCTAAAACTTATGCGTGTTTGTAGTAAGGGAAACAAAGTATATTTAAAAATATATTTTCACGAAAAAACATGTTACTCCGTTTTCTAATGTAAGTGGACAATATGGAAATATAGCAACATTTATTTATTTATTTAGTTATTCATCTATTCATTTATTACCCTCTCCGCCTTTCAGCATTACAGCGGGTTGAATACACACACACACACACACACACACACACACACACACACACACACACACACACACACACACACACAAGAAATACAAATGAATGGGTAATCATCTTGAACAAGCTATGAACAAAGCACCAAGTAGATACGATAAAATACGCCAGATTTCGAGGCAATGAAAGCATTTTTGTTATATTTCGCGACTTTCAAAGCACGGTTTATTATGTTACGACGTTCCAAGCATTCCACATTCATGGCATATAAAACAAATCTAACGATACACGAAACCCTATCCCTCGGAGTACAAAGTCTACAGTCCCTATGCATGAATATTTTTATAATTAGTAAAACTTGCGCCTACAATTTTTTTTACACAATGATATTAGTCAATTGATTCCATCAAAATAAAAGGCATCGTTTGACAAACTTGAGACAAAAAAGAAGGTAATCCGTTCCACTGGCTAGCCGTTCCTGAAGAAACAAAATGAACTCTTAAAAGCTTCAGTCTTACATCTATATTCATGCACTTTATGAATATGATTCACTGGCGCGGATAGTTATAATACGGAAAGCAGTTAGGCTTCACGTGGGATGACTGTCTGGGAGTGATATGCACTGTTAAAAGATTTTCGCCCTAGTATGTTTTTTTCTTCCCCGCGTCTTCATCATTGGTGTTTTTGCTTGCTTATTTTTATTCATCAAAACTTCACAGTTGTAAGTTTTATACACAGCACGTTATTGAGTCACGCATACTACCGTTACTTGCGCTGGTATAAGGGGTCATGATCATCTTTTTCGGGTGATTGCAGCTTCTCCACAGCATCGACGACACCGAAACGAACCACGCGGGACTCTCCACTGACGCGATCCCTGGGTACTCATTATCTCATTTGGATCATTGACCCATTTAACGCACGCTGTTGTTGCAACAACGTTCCCGCCCATTAGACTGTTTGTTTGTTTAGTCCCCCTCTCCCTCCTCCTTTCCAAATCCGCCCAGGTACACAGCGAACCATGGTTCCTGCAATACCAGGACAGGAACTACGGAACCCCCCCTCAAAAAACATCGGTGTTTTCTTCTTTTTTCGTTATCTTTGAGCTCAATGCGGCGTTAACATTCCGCTGTAGGCGGCTCTGTGCTTGTGCGGCAGACAGCTACGAGTGGATCCTGCTAAGAATAGCCGTAACAAAAGTAATTCGTCATGGTCACGATGAAGGGCAGCATCGTTGTAGCTTTATTTACGTTATTACCGCATGTTTCGTGTCAGGTGACTGAGATTGGCGGGTGTCCCCTAGTCAGGGTGCTCGACAAGTTTGATCCCAATAAGGTAAGAATTCGTTTCGTTTGTTCTTGGTTTTTTTTTTAACGCGGAATGTGTTTCATCAGCCGATTTCTATGGAGTTCTGTAACGTTTCACTGCAACAGCTGGCTGTAACTGCCAGCTGTAACACAAAAAAACGGCAACGAAAAGCATAATGCCCATAGGGAACCACATAAGAAGACTTCAGTACCCCAGCAGGATTTTAGCTCACCATTGTGAGACTGTGAGACGTGTGCTTGGCCGAATGAGCTATCCGTGGGGTCGCTGTTAGGAATGCGCAAAAGCGAAATCCTTGGCGCGAATGTGCCAAGCGCTTTGCAACCGTTGTCATATCAAGACAAAAGGAAGTCTTGCACGTCATTCGTGCGCTGCGCGAAGTAGTTCTTGCGCTATTTAGTTAAGGAAGGAAAATAATACTTTTTTTTTGCGCTTGAAACGTGTACGCTTTGGTAAAATAGCATGAAGCTAATCTAAGCTAATCTAACCTACCATATACCTTAATCCAACGCACAAATGGGGAAATTCGTAGCGTTCCACGTAGATGCCGGACCTTTACTTTCGTTCTTGAGGTAGATACGAGTATAGAAGCCTGCCTAAATGTCCTCAATGCGCATGCTGCCACGTGCTGCCACTTTACAATCTCACCGTGAGATAGGGCACAGCCTATAGGGGGCATTCACTGGACGCCATATTTGAGGTCAATGTTTAGAGCGCATGCTCAGAACGAGCTTACATTAATAGCCTGCTAAGACCGGCAATCTTGATGGTGTTGAAATGCACGTTGCAAAAGAACTGTGGAAGCTCGCCGTCAGCACGCGCTCAGCAACCACGCACACAGATATGGCCGCCAGTGAATACTCCCTATACCAGTGCATGCCATCCGGTCAACGCAGCGCTCCGAGGGCTTTCGCGCTTCGCGCCTCGCCGTTCCATAGCTGGCTCCTTGGATCGTACCGTCTGCTGCGATCCATCTTAACATGGACAGAGCGCAATCATAATGTGCGCTTTAATGTAACTCTGAAATGTTCTATGTCATCTTCACAGTTCTCCGGTAAGTGGTTCGAGGTTGAACGAACCCATCGACGTGGACTACCCCGCCTCAGTTGCGTCGCTGCCGAGTACTACTACGACGGCCAAGGGAAGTTCTCGACGGCAAACACCGCAGTGCTCCCGAAGTGAGTGACCGCCCTGAACGTCCTGTATACTATCGGCGACTTTTCATCGCGTGTTTCTGAACCTACTTTCGCGGCTTGGCCTTTACACCGCCGGGCGCTGGGAATATCTGATTCGCTCGAGAAGGATGGCGAGTGGACCTACCGCTACAGATTTCTGTTCTAGCCGCTAGGTGCTGTCTATTTCGCAGAAGTCGCCATGGTGTTTTTCGAAACGATTGAAACACCGAGCAATTATGGTTCCGCGAGCATCGCATGCCGACGCTACTATGAACAACTCAGTTTGGGACCTCGCCCTTGGAACGTGGACCGAGCCACTAGAACGCAGATTCAATTACAGCGCCTCTCATTGCGGTCAGTCCATTTCAGTTAGTTCGCGTGTAGTTTGCTGGTTAGTTGGCAGTTCAGACAAGAGGGTAAGCAAAAGTTCACTTCGCAGACGTAGGTAAGATGTCTTTGTTCTTCTTTGTTTCAGCATAATGTATAATTCCCGAAGTGACCGCTGCGGCAGAACCAATTAACGGCGCTGCGATCGCATATAGTTCGGATCCGAAGTACGGTTTGAAGTGCACTTCTTCAAAGCAGGTTCCTGTTGCAGTTTTCCAACTGAGTGGTTCTACTAACGTCCGCACATGCTGACTTCTTCGGCAGTAAATTTGCAAAGAAAATAAAGCAAATAAGACCTACTGTCTGCGTGGACAATGAACATCCTTTAAAAAAGATGCCTCAAGCGGTGAACGTAAGATGCCTTCGGTAGAAAGTTACGCGCCACGCAGGCATATGCTGCTCTCCTAGCAACTGATGCATGACGCTTGCTCTTTGATGACGTAGCGATCAGCGTTCTCGAAGCAGCGTTTCTTAGAAGAAAAAAAAGCACCGCTTAAGTCCAGAACTTTATTGTCGAGGAGATCGAACTATGAAGCGCTCTGTCCAGTTTGTTCCAATGGAACAGTTGGAAATACTCTCAATTCTAGGCATACTATACTTCGTTCCACCTTAGGTCCAGACGCAGCCGAAGCCAGAGCTGATGGTACCAATCTTACAGCGTCAAAAGCGCACCATCATGGTGTTCATCATGTTTCTGTGCATGTTACATCATCGCTGAACTAATCATAAACAGAAAATCCTCAGCGACTTGTGCTTTTAACGCCGCTTAATTGGTTCCTTTACCTCGTAGCATCGCCCGCGTCTGAACTTAAGTTGAAACAAAGTATGTCGCTCGCCACCCAACTTACCATGCCCGGCTCGTCTTAGTGACCAAACTCAGCGTGTAAGACCCTGCTCAATGCAGAGGTCCAAGACGCGGTCCTTGCAGCGCAGTTCCAGTAACATCTGTTCTTTTCTGTCTTCCCTACTGAACGGCCCTGACGCAGTGGCCACCTGAACCGTGTGCTGGGCGAGCTCTCCATCACCAACCAGACGGAACCGGCCAAAATGACCATGAGGTTCCTGGCACAAAGTGAGCATCCCATGACAGGCGCTCATTACACATTCCGCGTATTCCACGTCCACACTTGGTTTGTATTTAGGTCAGTGCGATTGCATTTCAGATCCGGAGCAGAGGCCGTTTTGGGTTCTCTACGCAGACTACGAAAACTGCTCCATCGTGTACCGCTGCCTACAGCTCTTCTGGCTTCACACGAGTATGTATTGTATAAGAGCTTGAGCAATATGCACTGTTGGCAGAATGTTCACGAGGGTGGAAGAAAACGGGTTTATTGACACAAAATTTAAACCGCAAACAAACGGATGGCAAAAATGGACACACATAGCACGACAATAATAATCCTTGGAGAGGGGAACAAGGGGACAAAGGACAAACAGAAATCATCCAAACACAGCTAGGTGACTCGATGCGCGACCAAAAAAATCTGCTTGGTCCTGGTACCAAACCCGGCACCTCTCCATTTCCAGTGGAGGGCTCTAACAACTGAGCTAACTAGGGGTTTGACGTCAGTAGAGCAAACGGGTTTTATCAGCTGCCACCAGTCTAACACCAACAAGGGTGAACGGCCTCATTTTATGATTATGATTATAATGCAATTAATGAAAAGGTGTAAGCGAGCTGGACAAGAATGACAATAATAATCACTGGAGAAGGGGAACAAGGGAGACAAAGGACAGACAGACATCTCCAAACACAGCTACAGGCGACTGGTGCGCGACCGAAAAAATTAGTTTGCTCTACTGACGTCTAACCTCTGGTTAGCTCAGTTGGTAGAGCGCTTCACTGGAAATGGAGAGGTCCCGGGTTCGATACTAGGACCAGGTGGATTTTTTCGGTCACGTATCAGTCACCTAGCTGTGTTTGGAGATTTCTGTTTGTCCTTTGTCCCCCTTGTTCCCCTTCTCCAGGGATTATTTTCGTTATTCTTGTCCAGCTCGCTTGCACCTTTGCATTAATTGCATTATAATCATAACCCTAAAATGCAAGCCGCTCACCCTTGTTAGTGTTAGACCGGTGGCGGCTGATAAAATCCTTTTGCTCTACTGACGTCTAAACCCTGGTTAGCTCAGTTGGTTGAGCGCTCCACTGGAAATGGAGATTTTTGTTTGTACTTTGTCCTCCCTGGTCTCCTTTTCCAGGGATTATTATTGTCATTCTTGTCAATCTCGTTTGCACCTTTGCATTAAGTGCGTTATAAACACATAGCACGTTCCAAATGCAGATAAATCAATTTTATTCAGACATAACATTTTATTCACTAGTCTTCCACCAAACCTTCACTGATTATGCGCACGGCCACCCGCCACCACATTCCACCACCACGCCCTCCTCAACAAAACGAACGGAACAAAACCAACACATCTGACGTAACAAAAAAAAACCTACAGGTTCTTTTTTTCATTGCATAAATAAAGTAGGCTTCGCCGAACGCTCATTCTTTGCCAAAATGTAGCGCTGGCGGAGTGAACCACATGCCGAAGTTTTAGAGTTAACGTTTTCTTATTCAAACGTTATAAGTGATTTTCCGAAATTTTTAATGAGGAAATGGACGGAGCTTTCGAATGCATGGAGCATAATGGCTCCAGTCAACGAAAACGGGCAAACACTGGCTCCATTTTCCCATTGAATTTTTTAGAAAACAACTTATAACTTTTCAATGAGGTAACGGTTAGTTCTGATATTTTGGCATCTGTTTCGGACCTCTAGATTTACATTTGGAAGGACGAAGAATGAGCGCTCGGTGATGCGTAATTTACTTTATTTTTGCGATAAAAAAAACACTAAATTTTTTTAGGTGAGGCACGCTGTACCTTTGGGATAGTTGAAGGTCAGGAACGATGGACATGAAGAAAAAAATTAACCTTCTGGGCATTATGAAACTGAACGCAAACACCGATGACGGCGGGAGAATTGACAAAAACAAATCTAACAAACACGAACCAAAGTCTGCATCAAGAACGATGCCGGCCTTGATTGGTTGATTCTATTTATGCGTTGGCAACCCGGAAGAGTGCTGAATTAGAGCTTGGTTATGGTTTATTTCAACGAAGCTTGGTAAACAACAAAAGCTACGGCCGAAGCGAGCTGCCCCCCCCCCCCCCCCACAAAAAAAAAAAAGTGTTGTAACTTTTAAAACGTATTTTACGTTAAAAAGAGTGGTACCGCTCAAACTCTCTTCTGACATCGCAGAGTACGCCTGGATCCTGTGTCGCAACCACACGTCCACCGAGACCTACCTTGTCAATATGCGCAGCTACGTTCAGCAGTGGACAGGCATCAACCCACAGCAGTTCAGCAAGACGCCCTGCAAGTGATCGTGGTGACCTCCCACACGACGTCGGGTGACAAGAGTTATTCTGGAGAACCGTGTAAGATATATGCAATAGGTGAAGACATACAACACAGTGAACGCAGAGACGCGATCGACCAGATAAAGTCCTATTGACGCGCGCTCGAGTAGCTTCAGCCAACAGCGTCTTCTCCGAGAAGACGGCGCAACTGAAGAAAAAAAGTGAATAAAACAACAACAAGAAGTGTCTCGTTCCCATGGCACCTGGGCACGCGCTCTTTTCCGCTCGGGGCGTCTGCTCTGACCTTGACGAACGCTGGCTTCAACACAGAGCCAGAGATCTCCTCTCCGCTTCAGCGCCTTCATAAAACTGTTCTCGACGACGTCGAGACACGAAACTAGAGCTAACGGCGAAGCAGTGTCTACGTAACTCGCGTAATCAATTTAATCAAACACACCAACAGAAATATGAGCGTAAATGAAATCGAATTAAAAAGAAACAAATGTTGAAATTAAATAAATCACCGCAACATTTTTAATACAAAAAAAGTGAAATAGACTTTTCTACCTACCAGCAAGTTTCTAATTGAAATCGTAAGACTATCTTCACTAATTAAATAGTTAATTAACAAATTTTACCTAATTAGCCGACTGATCGTTAAGATAGCCCCATATACTATGTCCCCTGGCCGTAAGACTCACCTGAACAAACCGCATAAGTGTAGCTTTCACAGCTTTTTTAAACAAATCTGTGAAGCTTAAACAAAACAAAAAACCTGTATATCTTACGTCGTATCTCGAAGTGACCTAACCAGCAACATAAAAGTCGCCACAGGATATGGCAATTCTACCATGTCAAGGCAGGCCTACAGATCTCACGCCACCTCCTAAGTAATGAGGCTGTAATGCTCGAATTTCTACGTCACCTAGTGGAGGCCAGCGCGGTCGCAGATTGGACACGTGTTCTACGTCAGTGATCTGCTAGGAATCAAGTCCTTCCTCATTGAACACGAGTCCCGGTCGAATACTGACACAGTGCCCCCGTACAATCAGCACTCCGCGCTGGCCTAGTGTATGTGACGTCAAAAATCTAGCACAGCGGCCTTTTGACCTAGGAGGCGTCGCATGACATATCCAAATCAGATCCACAAGCGTACTAAAAGAACGAAGCCTGCTATGTGCGAAACTGAGGCTACCGCTATCTCTATCAAGTGCAAGCGCATCATTATTGTTCAGTCTTATGTTAGCTCATAGATTATAAGAGTTTACCTGCATGTCTGTTCGCGTTGACCCTCCCCTAACCTTCTTATGCCTCGTTCACACTTGTGAACCGGCGGCCGGATCCGCGGGAATTCTGACGCCCGGCGACGAAAGCAGGCAGATTTTCCGGCGGAAAGCAAGATCGCTCTGGGACCAATTTTCAACGCCGGAAAAAAGTTTTCGCTCGCCGCAAGCCAATCAGAACGCACGGGGGAAGTGGCGCTTGCTGACGTCAGATCCTGTCCGAGCAGACGGTATTGCAAATGGCGTCCACTATGTCTGTGCCGTCTGTGCCTGTGGCTATACCAGTGTCAGCGGAGCTACTAATAGAAGCGGTGAAAAACCACGTCGTACTTTATGACAAGACGCATGCTCGATACAAAGACAATGATTATAAGGACGAGCTATGGAAGCTAATTGGAACCGAATTGGGAACAAGCGGTACGTACTGCGGTGCACACTGCACACACGTTGTTTATTTACTGCATTCTCGTGTTGCGAAGAGGATGTCGCGGATTCGCTCAGCACTGCGGCTGTTACCTATTTTACATCGTAGCCGTAAAGTGTCTGCGCTGCAAGAGAAAGATTGCGGGAGCATATTTGGGTAGCGCGGAGTCTCCATGTATTCTCCCATAGGGCGGGCCGCCTCCTGGAACCCTGAGTACCACGTGACTCGCGCCGAGCTGCTCTGTCGGCCATGTTGTCGGCGAAACACGCGGATCAAAGGATTGCGCTACTCTGCTCCGTAGGAGCTATATAGTGCTCTAGCGGCAACAAATGTGAACGGCCCGATCTTTTTTCGGCGAGCGAATCCAGTCGGCGGCGAGTGCGTATTTCGCAAGTGTGAACTAGCCATTACACGGCTGGTTTTGTTTCCCCTTTTTTCTAAACGGAATACGAAAACGTCCTCTCTTCCACGGAAGACAGATAATGTTTCCTTCCTATACAGTTGTAAAAAAACAAAAAAAACAAGTTATGATGAAGATTCCATCATAACCACAGGTGTTTCAGTCAAGGTGTTTTTTCCATTGTCACTGTCATTTGGCGCATGTGTCTTTTTTTTAAATTATACCTATGACGATTCCTTAGCGTTTCCTTGGCAGAGGAGACAGCTGGAGCACGTGGTTGATACTCGAATATTTCGACAGCCAAAGTAAAACCACTCTGTGGCGACTTGACTTTTATATAATATTTGCTGCCATTTCCATAAAAAACGGATGTACCTCCGATTACCCTTGGAGCAATGCATACCAGTTAAAAAAACACTGCATAGAGATTGGAAGGGCATCATGAAAGATTGTGTTAAAAGTACTTGTACTTTACATTCAAATATATTGTATTTATATTACGTTACTTCAAGTGCATGGCACCCGGTGTACATTACTGACTTACTTTAAGTACATAACCTCTCATTTACCTTTGCACTTTACTTCATGTACGTTTTTCGATTACTTTACGCGATACTGTAAACACGCAAACCGACACTAAAAAATCAAGCCTAGCAGGCAGTGCAAACTTCAAAGTAGATATGATACATTAGCAGTAAACGATTGACCACAAAAACAAAAAAGTGCAAAACATTTAGGCACGCAGAAGCAGAACCAGCTATTAAAAAATTTCTGTGAAAAAATAATCTGATTCATATTTGGCTAGCAAAATTTCGCTAACGGATAAAAACCCATATACTTTTTGTTACCATAAAAAATCATATAAATGTAACTTCAAAAGTAATTCACTACGTTTTTACGGTAATTAATAATTTTCTCAGTTACTTTCCATTTGAGTCATTTCTACTCTACTCAAATAACTTTTGAGGACAATACTCGGTAACTTAACTTAATCTTTTTTTTGAGTAACTTGTACATGTCTGGCACGGGGATATGAAAGGTGCTTGGGATCTTCATGTGTTCGTGTAACAAATTCAGTAGTACGTTCAGCGTGCACACACTGGTTTCTTTCCCAGGAAGTCACTAAAGAACTTCATAGTCCTAAAAAAAAAAAAAGATCGACACGGTTTTTTTTTTTTTTGTTGGGGGGGGGGGGGTGTTACGTTGGATGTTAACTTTGAAATTTCAGCACGAAACACTTCCTGCTATATTTGTCGGCAAGTGTTTTCGCGCCAAACTTTGTGCATAACTGAAGCCGCGGCCACACTGTTCATTATCATACAAAAGACACGGTGTCCACCGCAGATATGATGACAAAAACGTATTCGGACACGCATTAAACATATTCCAAGCATGTTTGCTTTCCACGTATGTATGCTTCGAACGTATTTGAAGACCGTTTTTGTACGAATAACGTGACAGGACCGACATACAAACAAAATATACGCCTCAAACTGCAGACTGATTTTTTTCAATGCGTTAGCATTAGAACGCTTGTTTTGACGAAAACCCGGCGGTGTCTTTCGTTTGTCAGCGCCAGGGAGAGAGGGAGGAGGAGGGCGAGAGGGTGACGCGTGCGACGCTCCCATTGGTCCGAAGCGCTGACGTCAGCACGCGTCAACCTCTCTCCTCTTCTCCCCGGCGCTGACAAACTGACAGACACCGCCGGGTTTTCGTCAAAACGAGCCATTTCGTTTTCGTCAAAGTGACGCGCACAGCTGGCAAGGAGTCAGGGAGGAGAGGAGGCGCTGCGCAACATCTCCTAGATAATGAAGCTGTAGTGCTGAATGAGATGGCGTCATCACGAGAAGGCCAACGCTGGACACTAATTGGAAACAAGTGATGCGTCAGCGCTCGGCTTCGAGTCAAGTTTGAGCCGAACGTTGACGCAATTGTCGTGTCCAATCTGTGCCCAGCGTTGGCCTTCTCTGATGACGCCATCTCATTCAGCACTACGGCTTTCTTATCCAGGAGGTGTTGCGCCGCGGCACGGTGGATGCGGGCGTGCTCAGTTGCCGCTCTGCCGTCGCCGATTGTTCTTCGGTCTGGGTTTCCGTAATAGCGGTGCGTGGGCTGATGATATGTGTTTGTAGTTAAAACGATTGATGCGGTTCCCTCCACGAGTGATATAAATGACCGTTACTTCCACGAGTGATATGGATGACTCGTATTCACATGTGATATGGATGACCGTATTCTGACAGGCAGAGTACAAAAAAAGGGGGAGAAATATTACAGGAAGATTCATTGGTGGATTCTGAGCGAATGAGTTAGCATGACCCTTGGAAACTCCACACACATCCGACTTTAGGAAACGCTAACACTGACCCCGTAACAAGGACAAAAAGAGGCAGCAAAAAAATAAAGGAAGCAAAGAGAGAAAGCCGAAAGAGAAAAGTGAAGGGGTCAGCCTTTGTGTTTCCCAAAGGGGGACGTATGTGACGTTTCCATAGGTCATGCTAACGCATTCCCTAAGAATCCACTAATGGATCTTTCTGTAATTTTTATATGGTGTATTGCAGTGCGATCGCGACTTGAGGGAGTCAGCGTTCAAACCACTATAGCCTAGTAGCAGCGTAAGAACTGCCAGAAGGGGCTCCTCAACCCGCATAAAACAATCCTTCACAAGCATTCGCTATCAGAGCGTGGGCGTATTAACTCGTCAGTCTTGGAATGCAGAAAAAACAACACCCATTCAAGAAGACTTCATGTATTTTGTCAGTTTTATTTCATATCAAGAGAATTTGCATCGTATACAACGTAAAGAACTTGGAGCACTTGTTTTCACTGTATATTGATTTTTATAGAATCCTACTGCAACACAAATTTCTCTAACATCTAGCGATGTTTGAACGCATACACTTCAGGTGGCACATAACATATTGCAGGAGGAAGATACATTGAATGAAGCTAGTCTTAAAACCTAAGTTAAAGTTCGGGACCATCACTTTCCCCAATTGTGAATGACGTCGCAAATTCTAGAGTGAAACCCTACTTGATTTTAAGCCAAATTTAATCGTCGCAGCGTGACCTCAAGCGCCAACAGAAATAAAGGTGGGTTTTTCTGATCAAACATGAGGGAAAGGAACAGAGCCCACAGCTGCACCGAGCAGATGGAGATAGGCGCCGTAGAATATCTGCGGCAACACGGTCAGAACCTTGTCCTCGAAATGCTGCCTGAACTTCTTCTTGCGTTTGTCGTTCAGGCTGAGTGCCTTGTCGTTCTTGACCTTCACGTGAATCTTGTCCACCAGGAAGGTGTGAACATTGCCCTGCTTGCCACGCTCGGCGACGGCTTCGAACTCTCCGGTAGTGTCGATGACGCTAGCGCGGACCCAGATGTTTTTGTCCGAGGCCACAATGTTGTCACCCCGCGTCTGAAAAGTCAAACAGCTTGCATCAATTTATCAGCAAACTATAGTTGCTGACAGGATGAGATCGGTAGGGCACACCTTTCAAATCACCTGCCGCCAGTACTAAAGTCACCGGATCCTGGAAGAAGTAGCGCCAAGCTCCCCGTATGTTCGCCATTTCGGTTCATGGAATGAGCAGTGTTTCCTTGGCCTCTCTGACCCTTGGTGAGCCGATCCGAATTTTCGTCGGCAGGTTGCTTTATCGAGACGTTTCTTGAATTCCGAGATTTTGTTATCCAGACCCCGGCGAAACAAGCGCACATCCCGCACCACCACGAGATCAGCGCGTCGGTGCTTGGTGACATTGAAAAATAATTTTCTCTGTCTTGGAATATGTAAGAACAATACCGCTGTAAGAGATCTGTGGAGATAAGCATTATTGATCAGTGTATTGCACGCAAGCAACCAAGAGGTTTATATTGGCGAGGAACGCTTTGAGTACGATTATGCTCCATGGCGATCTTGGCGTCTCTTGGCTCAAAACGGCTCTTTCGAAGCTTCGAAGATTTTCAAAGGACCGAAATGGCGATTGCCATGGAAACTGAAACCGATCAGCCGATCACCTTGCGGGGTTTGGTCGTCTGCATGTTAGTATCTGCTTGTCTCTTGCTAGCAGGCAGGAAGGCAACGGCGCTACTTTCCCCAGTATCCAGTTACTTTATCCAGCACGGGCCCGCTGCCTTCTGTCGTGCCGATGCCGAAGCACTATCGAAGGCAGGACGCCCGCGCTGGAGGCGGAACAACTACAAGTGATGAACCTGCCTTTCTCATCCTGACAGTGACTCTAAACCATTTCAATAATTCCTTTCTGTTCCGCCATCTTTGTCCGCTGGGCTGTGGGGCTTGTTCTGAGGGCGCGCAGCACCTCCTTTCAGCAGAATATCAAACGCCCTCGTATCTGTCCACAGCCCCCTGATTCAGCATTTTTCGCCTGGGCTACAAGTGCTGAAAAGGTGCATAGTGAGAAATACTAGTAAGTGTGGTGTGTGTATGTTTATACAACCGGAAGTTAGCCAGCCCCAATGGGTGTCGGGTGTCTCAGTTGTAGATGAGAATTTGCCAGTGCAGTAAAACCGCTAGCCTGGTTGTTTTTAACGTGCTTCCCTGCCTGCTAGCTGGGCACAAACCGATACTAACATACAGACGACCAAACTTCGCAAGGTGATTGGCTGATCGGTTCTCAGTTGCCATGGAAATCGCCATTTCGGTCCGTTCAAATCTTCGAAGCTTCGACAGGGTCGTTTCAGAACCAGTCGCGCCAAGATCGCTATGGAGCATCATCGTACTGAAAGCGTTCCTCGCCAATACAAGCGTCTGTGACTCTGGGTATGCATTTTACTTATCAAGTCATGCTTCTCTTCACCGAGCTCTTGCTATGGTATCGTTATTATTGCGTATTTAAAGACGAGGTAAAATTAGTTGTTCAACGCTGCCAAGCACCGGCGTCGCATGTGGTGGCGACGCCGAGATGTGCGCTTGATTCGCCGGTGTGCGGATAACAAAATATCGGTATTCAAGAAACGCCTTTATAAAGCTACCCGTCACCAGCAAATTCAGAGTGGCTCACCACAAATGCAGAGGACAAGGAGAAACTGCTCATTCCATGACCCAAAACGACGACCATACGGGGGAGCTTGGCGTTACGTTCCAGCGATCCAGTGATATTAGTGCCAACATATCCCTCCCCCCCCTTTTCTGGTACACTTTACCCTTATATTAAGCAAGTCGGCGCTGATTCGTTTTCAATGCTCTCCCACGCTCGACGTATTCCGACGTCTGTGAGTCATTAAGAAATTTTGTCGGAATCTCGACTATCCGGTGACACATCCTAACGAATCGATTCGAGCTTCGTGAACAGATCGCTTTAAATTCACTTAATTAAAACACACAAAAAAGACAAACGACCACTTTCTTTCAAAAGGAGTGGTCGTCTACCCTTGTCCTTCGCGTTTCTCTTCTTTCAAACTGAAGTAAAAACTGGCTCACGAAGACGACAGAAAGAATAACGTACTTAAGACAAAGGGACGATGGATCCCACTTCTTTCAACTTGCAACAACACAGATACAGTGAATCTCCTAGCAGAGTATTTTTGAACCCACACCTGCCCAGAAGGAAGAAAAAGGAAGCGATATAGTAAATACAGGATAAACGGGGACAAACAAAAATGTTAATCTTTGTATTACTCTTTCTGTCGTCTTTGTCATAAAAAAAAATTAACACGCTCCCAAGTTTATATTTTGGCTCACACATTTGCGTTTCACTGTGCCCGAGAGCATTGACAACTCTTTTGACCGCTTTACGACGAGGGGACACACTGCAGATCAGCGAAACAGACTGAAACACTGGCGCTATCACTCAGGTAGCCCTGGAACTTCGTATAACTAAACTCATAGCTTTGCAGTATTTGCGAAATCAAATACGCGCAATATCTAGGGGAATGGTCTCTTAAAACATTGTCCGGAAGAATTTCAAGCCCGTGTTTACAAATATATTATGTAAAAATTAAGAAAATAAACGAAGATTAGAAGTGTTTCCCGATAGATTGTGCCAGTCTGGTTCTCGCCTAAAGTTCCTCTGTGCGTTTATGTTTGCGAGTAGCATCAAATGCGCCACTGCACCAGGTGCATGCTTCGTGTAGTCCTTGCAAAGCAAATGGTGGCGATGCACTAAACTGAGCGGCCCTTGGAAGCAAATGGAGGTCTCGTTCGTGGCAAGCATCTCGCACATTCGCACAACAGTGCTTGACGGTATACTTGTAAGAAACGCGAAGCGTGAATTTTATCAACGGGCTTTACATTCGTCATAAGCGGTCACAAGAAATCACAACGCACTAAGTCGAAGTCAAACGCAAATGTGTGAACCAACTTTAAGACACACCCTGACCCTAAGTACACAGCGATAGGGCCACGGACGCTTTGGTTCAAACTAGGCAGAGCAACGTTGTTTTCTATGCTTACGTGCGTGTCGAAAGTAGCGTTGATTCCGGTGAAGTTGAGGGTACACCTGATGGACGTCTTGCCCTCCCTGAGCACAGGCGGCATGCAGTCTCCCACGCGCTTCACCTCGGTGCTGAAGCCCCGGATTTCGCCCCGAGACACGTTCACTTGTAGTTCCCGGTTCGTCAGGATGTTGGTTCCGGCCACCTGTTTCCACAACGAGAGACGCCACACGTGTTATATTATTTACACCCGCCCAAATAACACAATTATTTTAGTCTTTTTTTTCTTTTGCAATTTAGAGCTTTGGATTTAAGCTTTAAGAAGCCAATGTATGACCTTACTTTATATTCTTTGAACAGAGACTGGGTCAGAACCGTTTTTATACTGAGAGAGTTTGGCCAATGGAGGCTTCGCTACCTGGTTATTCGCTTATCACCTGGCTTCTTTTTGCCCGCTATGGAACCAGCGGATTTCGCGATACCACAAAATAGTGTTACTTCTTTCTCTTGTACATTTCTGAGAAATCGAATAGAGTTTCTATGAGTCAAAGCCACAAAATGGCGGACGGAAATAGTCATGCCCCGGTTGTCAGACTACTCTGCCTGGTTGCCAGGCCAAATCCCTCTCAGTAGAAGCTGCTCTGGTCTGCGTATGACGGCCCTAAATAGCCGAATAAGTGCAAGAGTTGAGCCAGGGTCACGCTGCTCATAAATCATACAAAAGACAGTCTGCATACAGATTCGAACGCGAGTCACCGCGAGATCCGTGATTCGAAGGCCGCATGGCAATGAGTTCAAGGAGAAAACTTGGCGCTCGGCATTCGAACCACGGAAAGTGCGATGACTCGCACGTTTGCAGACTGTCTTTGTGTGGTGTATAAGCAGTGTGACCCCGGCTTTAGGCTTCGCTACCTGGTTATTCGGTTATCACCCTGGCTCTTTGGGTCTCAGTTCTCGAGGAAATGCCACAGTTGGGTTTCACTGCACGTCGTTTAACTAATATGAGCTTTTTTTCATTTGCCGTTTTTGCCTTATGGTGGCAAACCAGCAAAATAGAGTAATAGAAAAGCAATAAAAAGTACTTTGGCACTAACTAACGCCTTGGAGCGAAAACGTTATTAGGCCCAAGTTATGCCCCGATAGGATTGCAAAGCTGGGGCCAGGTTAGGCGAATTCTTCGGCGTGCTGCGGCTATAGGGCGTGCTGCCTGGCGTAGGAGTTTAGGAGAGGTAATCGCTTCACATCCCCTCGACAAATGACAGGGCTGAGACCGATGTTTAGACCAGGACCTACTTGAACAGGTCCTGGTCAATCTAAGTAGGTTCTGGTCTGGACATAGAAACACTGTTTGCGCGTGGCACTGAGTGCGGCGTTTCAGTATGTTCAGTGCCACAGCGCGAACTGATTGTTTGGGTCTCAAGATAGTGTTCAGCCTCGTCATTCGCCCAGCTTTCCTTCGCAGATTGCAGCGATTGGCTCTCCCAGGTGCTTTGCGGGAAAGTATATAGGGTCCAGATTTCTTAGAGTAAAGTTGATCGATTAAACCTTCCGATTACTGAATTATTGCGTTAATCGGGATTCTTTTTAACAGTTAATCCGCTGGGTTCTGAGTTACAAGCTTCGAGGAGAAAGTAAAAACGTCCACTTTGACTACTTGGTGCTTGTTTTGTCCATTTTAGGAAAGAGTACTGTTTTATTATTCCTCGGCAAACTACTTTAGCACGCGCTATTATGATTTCGATCCGGAGTGACTATAAGGTCCAGACTCTAGACCATAATGAAAGAATAGTTCATTTTTAGAGTTACTTCCCCGTGTTGTTGTTGCTGATGTTGTTTTGTCGGCGGTACAGCGTCAAGTTTCAAATAAGGCAGTACACTGCGTCGTTGATGGCATAGCAAGAAACAGTATAAACAATATTTGTGTATCTTGACACTTTTTATGTTACCGCTGAAAGTCAACAGAACCAATTAACTTGATTGGTTAATCGGTTAAATGGTAGCGATTAATAGGGTCAAAAATGTTTAATCGACGCCTAGCTCTACTGACGCTACATCCTGGTAGCGAGGATGTTTCTTGTTCATATTTACCTCACCGTTATTTGGCAACACTCCCGTTAAATCTTGCTTACTAGATCCCCCTTATGTAATACACTTCATGAAAGTGCCTTTGAGGATTAATAAGCTGAACTGAACTTAGCATCGTCCATGTCTCTTGTCACTCCACACACACCATACCCTTCCCCGCCTTAAGACGACAGATTCATTGGCGTGGTAATTCCAAAGGTAAATAACGACAAGATGAATCACTCAATGAGTTTCTTTTATTCTTGTCAAAAAATACAGCATTTTCGCAGAGCTCTATCCTGTCGCACACAAAAGGCCGTACAAATAAGCCAACGAACAGGGTGCATCGAAACTTTCAACAAAGATGCATTTAAGTAATCCATCTATCATACTCAACTTTCACGGAGTATAGGGGACAGCGGTGGATATAAGGGTTAAAGAAGGCAGGGGAAGCGACTGCCCCCCCCCCCCCCCAGTTCCCTAAGGGCAACTCTCTTTTTTACTGAAAAAAACACATACACCAACTTTTTCAGAGGAAAATTTGTTTTTTTCTGTTTTTTTTTTAAATGACAAATATGATGGCAACAAAATATTTCTTAGCAATGCCTTGCCCGTCACGTCACATCTCTCTGCAAACCCCCCCCCCTCTCCCCCTTTCCCGCAGACACCCTCCCGACGCTGCTGCTCGCACATGGCACCACATGGAACAAAATCTGGAGAGCTTCGGGATAAACACCCTATAGCGGATCCAAGCAGATCCGAGCGTGTGGGGAGCCATCCATGAGTATAGCAGCGTCAACCATTCGGAAACCAACGCTCTCTCATCGCCTTCCGATGGATAGTCGATCACCTGCTATGCAGATCGAGCTTCCGTGCAGGTATACGTTTCCCATACTTCTTTATTTGTTGGTGTTTGTTTGTTTGTTTTTTCTCTGTCGGCGCAAAAACAATGCCGACATCCGACACTTCCTCCACCGACATCCGCCAACCGGAGAGCTCGCTCGGCTCGATACTTCCGGTTAGGCCGCAGCAGCCACTAGGGATGTCAAGAACCTGCCCAGGTTCGAGTTCGATCAAGTTCGACTTTTTCAAACTTTCAGCGTGATGTTCGACAAAGGTTCGACTGAAGTTCGACTTTTGTGCGCTTGAGCGAAAATTAAAAATAAAAAAAACAGTTGACTCCACCTCGCGGAGGAAAAGTGCAATATTTGTTGGGTGTATTGGCATCACTGGTTCGTATTACTAACTATCGAAAGCATGAAAAGCGCATATTTCGCTTTTATATGGTGCAAACATTGGTGACCATTTTATAAAATATAAAATAAACTACTTTCTAAATTATTCCTTTCCCAAAATTCCAAGTATTCGTGTAGAAGCCGGGCAATACTGTCCCTAAGTCGTTCGAACTTTTGTAAAAGGTCGAAGGTTCGGCGAACCAGTCGAACCTTGAAGTTCGACGTCAAAATCGAGGTTCGACAAAAGTTCGCGACACCCATAGCAGCCACACTGCTCGCAATACAAAAGGCACCGTGTTCGTTGCAGGCGTGACGGCAGGGTTATCTGAGGAAACGCATCATACATGTTTTAAGCTTACATCTTTCAAACATGTCTGCCGAGTTTTTTTGTTCATGACCAATGCGACCGGCCCGTCAAACAAGGAATAAACACGCCTCAAGCAGTTGCTTCAGACTGTCTCTTGCCCGGTGTATTCGCAGTGAGACCGTGGCTTGAAGCGTACGCCATAGAATCTGGTATCCTGACAGCAATCAGTGAGTGTTCCCATAGCACCGTTTCACAGCACGAGTGTGAAGGTTGGTTTGGACCTTTACGTTTAACTGCGGTCGACTGCATTCCAAGCGCTAGAAACCGATTACGACTATGGAGCCTATAAACAAGCGTTAGATTGAGCCGCCATTGCCGATCTTCTCGTGTCTTACTGAGACGCCGAGCTACTGAAGCGGGCGTTGACGAGCCTTCACAAAGGACTACCTGTGCTGGGGACAAGGACACAGTAGCACCTGAAGTGGCAATAACCTGTCCTTCTGTGGTAATGATGAAGTAAGGCGAACGGAATACAAGGAAACAGAAACTGAAGGTCGGTTATGGCGGCGCCCATGTACTGCTGCCTGAAAGCGTCTGTATACATCTTAAGCTGAGACTAGAAGCTCCGCCTTCATCGCGAGGTTTCTGCCCTTGCTAACGCAAGTGTGAACGCGCAGGCACGCGCAACCAAAGCACTGCGGAAGCCAGCGAGTTCGCGCTGAAGGCGGAGTTTCTAGTCTAAGCTGGGCCTCTAAACTCGTCAAACACAAAGTTGGGGCCAGAGTTGACGGACCGCGCCGATCGGCCTATCACGACGATGACTTCGCGCTTTTTTCGCCAACATCCAACCAGTGCGTTCCGCGAACTTTCTGCTCCATCTTTGTGTTTGACGAGCTTAAGGCCCCTGAAGGGAGAACGGAGTATAGGTAACACACAGGGACTCTGGCACCTTCTATGGAGTGGACCTGGAACGCGTCCGACCTGCGTACTACTGAAGTTTCTGCAGTGGGTTCGAGGTTCGAGATAAAAACAACGCGCTATGTTTGAGAGGTGATCGCTAACATTTCTCGAATTATTTTAGACCTACGGTGGAAGAACGATGCGTAAAATATACGCGGATCAAACATTTTCCAGGCCTACCCGATAGATGGCGTCACCGGTTTTAATGCAAGAGATCATACTCAAACGTAAATGTGTGAACCAATCTTGTGTGTTTGTAAAAGTTTCTTCTTTTTTTCTTGGAGGGGGGGGGGGAGGACTGCTTAAAAAAGTGGGCATCTGCATATAAAACCAAAACGTAAAGATGTCTTTAAAAAAAATCTTGGAAATGAATGGTGAACGTCAGGATCCCTTTGCCTCCGTTGCACCAACATTTGACGAGAGATTTTAAATTTGAATGCTGCGAACTGGCGCATTAGTATTTTAGTGTGTTGTATCAACGCAGTAAATTAACAAAGTAAACGTTATTGAAATTTTCAAAGTAGCTGCAATTTCACTCATTTGGAATAGTAAGATAAACTGCCTTAGTTAATTTTTTGAATAACTGTCGCAAAATTGCTTTCCTGCATTGATTACAGATATATTCACAAATAAAAGTTGGTTTAGTTTTAGTATTCAGCGCAACGTACTGTCGCCGCCTCAAACTCTGCCATGAACGGAGTGCCAAATCAAGTGGGAACTGCGCCAATATCATTTGCGCGCTGAAAACTGAGCTGTTGATTAGCAATCGCAGCACATGTCAGCGTCGTGCGATATTTTTAAGTAATTGGAACTTCAAAGAGTGCTAAAGGGGTCTTTGAAATTGCATCTTATATTATGGCGCAGACTCAGTTTGTGCGCACGAAGATTTTAGAAGACTCAAAACTAAATCACTCCAGGTTTTTTTACTTGATACAAACGCTACCAGACATTTCGACTCGTCCCTACGTCTGACGTATGCACCTCAGAAAACAGGCATAACGCATTGCTTGGTTGAGCTTTTATTACAAATAAAAAGTCACGCGTGATTGTAATTCGGGTTTTTTCTAGTCCGCCGAGTGCGCGTAGATGAATTATCCGCCGTAAAAATGCGATCTCAAAGCACCCTGGTAACTTTTTGTTCACAAATCTAACTGCACGCATAAGAATGCAACTGTATTTTTAACTTAATTACACTCCTCCTCACTCTTAGTCTAGGTTAGCTACCTTTGAAGACTAGTTTGAGTCTTACAACCACGTTCTGTACGTCCACTGCGCTATCGCTATAGAGAATAGAGCTAAATATATTGATGCACTGTCGCCTTTGCGATTTCTGTGCCCTAAAGATTACCACACTTCCGACACGCTAGCGCTGAGTTTTAATGACTGAATAATTGCTTCGTAAAATCCTTCTCAGTAATTGGCAGATTTCCGGCTGCGGTTCTGGAAGTAATCAAATCTAGTAGCCAAAAGTTCAGGGAAATATGCATTATACTTACACACAAATTGTACATGGCTCGACACTGCTAGAGCGAACAACCAAATGATAATTTGTGGATGGGTGTGTTGGTGTTTGCTTTTTTTAATCGAAGTGCTGTCATTAAATTTACCAGCTTGGTTAGAAGTGCACCTTTTGGGGTGTAACCTAAAGCCGGGGTGACACTGCTAATGCATCATACAAAAGACAGTCTGCAGACGATGTATGAGGCGCGTTTCTTCCTTGTACGACGGCCTTTTCACATTGGTCAGACAGAAACTTTCTGCAGACATGTCCAAAGCACATATTCGTATAAATCAAACCCGCTTAATTCGAATATGCTTGCGGCGTGTCCGCAAACAAACCCGCTTATTTCGAATATGCTTGCGGCGTGTCCCCAAGCAAACCCGCTTAAATCGAAGATGCTTGCGTCATGTCCACAATTAAACCCACTTAATTGGAATATGTTTACGGCGTGTTTGCAAGCAAACCCGCTTAATTCGAATATGCTTGCGGCGTGTCCGCAAGCAAACCCGCTTATTCCGAATATGCTTGCGGCGTGTCCCCAAGCAAACCCGCTTAATTCGAAGATGCTTGCGTCATGTCCACAATTAAACCCATTTAATTGGAATATGTTTACGGCGTGTTTGCAAGCAAACTCGCTTAATTCGAATATGCTTGCGGCGTGTCCGCAAGCAAACCCGCTTAATTCGAATATGCTTGAGGCGTGTCCGCAAGCAAACCCGCTTAATTCGAATATGCTTGCTGCGTGTCCACAACGAAACCCAGTTAATTCGAAACCCCTTGCGGCGTGTCCGCAAGCAAACCCGCTTAATTCGAAACCCCTTGCGGCGTGTCCGCAAGCAAACCCGCTTAATTCGAATATGCTTGCTGCGTGTCCACAACGAAACCCAGTTAATTCGAAACCCCTTGCGGCGTGTCCGCAAGCAAACCCGCTTAATTCGAATATGTTTGCTGCGTGTCCCCAGATAATTCTGTCATAACACCAGCAGCGAAACCCGCGTCTTTTGTATGTTATATTAGTGCTGTGTCTGCGGCTTGGATGGTTAAATTTGGTGTCCTCCAACATACGATTCTTCGATGTACATTGCAAAATGGTGACAAGGTCACGTTTGCGCAATACAGTGCCACCCACTGTAGTGGTAATGTGGGTCCGTGAAACACATAAACGAGAAAAAAAAGACCGTACCAGCGGTATACCCGTAAACATGTAGCAGGCCCGGATCAACGTACCGTGAAGTTGAAAGGAGGAATGGTCGCGAATGGGAAAAGAATGGGCTCCGACGTGATCAGTGCCGGAATTCTGGTGTGGAGCACTGCGTCCATGAAGTTGTTGGCATCGGTGACCGTGGCCACAGCGGAGGCTGGAAGCACACAAGGGGACCAACGATTAGCCGCTACCCGCCGACGTATGGGCTTAGTGTCAACAATATCGGTACTCTTCATCTGGCTCCACATAGCTTCCAGATTAGATAACATTACACATAAAGTTTTTTTCTTTTGGAAAGAGTCAACTTATTATGTGGATTCGGGATTATGTGTGCAACAGTTACCTTCTCTACATTTTTGCTTTTTTATTTGGGACTTATTGTCTACGTTCTGCGGACTAGATTGTGCACTCACCCAGTTTCACTTAAAGTCTGCTCGGCTAATGCCTTCGAAAGTGGTTGGTGGGTTACATTTATTGTTTACAGTTATCACTTATTTAAAGCACTGATCTGTATAAACTACGAAGAATTCACAATTATCTGAAACATTGCTCTGTTTAATCTACGAAGTATGTAGAACACTTTTACTCCTGGTTAAGCAAAACATTTTTTTGCAAAACACTTCGGTTAAAACCGGAACCTAAGTGGGACGAGCTTAGAAGTGTTAAAAGCGCATACCCTCAATACAAATCATCTACATTGATGTCTTTCTCGTGTTCTATACATGATGTTAGTTTTTATACAGATTTTTTTGTTTTTCTGGATAAAAAGGTGTAGTCTTGATTTTGTTTGTCGGGTTAGAACAATCAGTGAATTAATTAACTGAATTTGTTCATTGACCTTTTAATAAATGATCTTGTGGGTCATGTTGCAGTTGAGGATTTTAATGCCTGTCGTTATTAAATTAATGCCAGTTTCTACTGCTCGCGAGAAAGGCAGCGAATCTAGAGATATTTAGCAATCATTTTTAGTTTTCAGGACACTTATTTACGCCAAAACCGGGGGCAAAAATTATACCTAGAAGAGTGACAATGGCCGCAGACGCGACGTCAGTGCAAGCCATGTAGTATAGCCAAAACTGACTTTACGACCTGATTTTTTGGACAGACAGCAGAACTTGTCAAACACAATCAGAAGCCGAGATTGAAAAGACCACATGTGCGTGCCGACTGCAGTTGCGTTGGTGGGAAGGGCAGCTTCTCTTTCTGCGACTGCTTTATCCACCCCGTAGATGAGTTTAACAAAAGGAAGGACACTGCAATAGACCCCTTTTTTTTTTTCAAAATCCCATCAAGTGACATTGGCGGTCATCCTTCCTTGGCTAGTGGCGCAAGTAACCGCCCGGAAAACTGCAAGGTTAAAATTTCTATTCATGTTAAAAAATAATTTGTTTAACATTAACACTTTCAGGTTCTTACAATCCCGCCAATCTAGGACACTCAGGAGAGGCCACACCGCGGAACTTATGGTGGAAAGGGCGAAAAATGACACTTTCCAGTACTCTTTCTTTCCCAGAACAATCCCAGATTGGAATAATCTTCCACAGAGCGTAGTTGATTGGGATAGCGTGGATGGTTTTATGAACAATCTGCTCACTTTGTCGACCGAGCCTTAACGTAATTGTATGCCGAACTGTTACTTAGATCATATTGTTGAGTTGGTGCTGTATTGCCTTATCTGCGATATTATTGTCATACATGATTTGATGTATTGTACAGTGGCATCTGTAGAAGTCCAGAATTGTGTAAATTTAACTCTATACTCATGTTTCCTAAACAATCAATCTTGCTGTTTTTTATGTGTTTTTTTATGTTACTGCTGCGCTGTAACTGGTTTTGATCATTTTTACGCGTCTGATTGAAGAGCGTGCATTTCGTCATATTGGTGTTTTGTATGTTTTTGTAACCATTACTCCTGTAACAACCCGATTCCGGGTTAACAGTATTAATAAATAAAAAAATATAACAAAGGGTATAGTTAACAATTTAACATCCAACCATTCATTGGGCATAAAGCGCCCGGTCGGATCCGAGTCCTCGCCGAACGCGCTCGATCTCGGCACAAGCTAAGCCGAGTTCACGCTGAGTGCTGTCGCCACCGTCGTACTCAATACGCGCCTTGAGTGTTTGCTCAAACAGTGGTTTGCTCGGATAATTGGCGCACCATCTACTAGATGGCGCGCACTTCTGGGAAGGGTTCACTGATCTCAATGACAATTGCTGGATCGCGTTTGCCCGCTCTGCGAATGCAGTCACTGGCGGCCATCTTTAGGTAGGTTTATATTACCTCTAGCCAAGGTACAGCTCCTGCAGCCGCTGTCATCCATCCATGGCAGACAGCGTTTTGGCAGGTGCGGTGGCAGGCTGCCGTCAAAATAGGGTGGGTGCTATTTCGTGCTTGACTGAAATTATTTGACGAAACATGTTTTTGAAACCCGGCGTGAACGGTAGCCCGATCTTTGAGGACCCGGTGAAAGTTTAACCAAATCGCAGCACCGGGGAAAAGCAGCACAGCACACATCGAAGAAGCATCGAAAGCAGACGTGGCTACGGAGTCTGTTTTCGATGCGAGCTACGCTGCTTTTCCCCGGTGCTGCGCTTTCGAAGAACTTTCGCCGGGTCCCCAAAGATGAGGCTACCGTTCACGCCGGGTTTATAGAATCTGCTTCGTCGAACAACTTCAGTCAAGCACGAAATACCACCTACGGTACAGTGTACTAGATCCACGCCTTTTTTATGGTAGCCTGCCGCCATTGCGCTGTCCGCCATATTACACTGATGGCTAGAGATGATATAACTCTACCTAAAGATGGCCGCCAGTGACCGCATTCCGGTCCATAGGCGGAGCTGGCCAAACGCGATCCAGCAAATAGACATAAGAGATCACTGGAAGGGTCTATACTGCCTGCAAGTTCGTCTGCTTCTTGCGCAGGGATGGCAGTGACGTCACAAAAGACGCCGAGTTCTTATTGGTTCTGATCGGAAGGATAGTGGGTAGGCTTCAATGCAGCAGCTGCCTTGAGGTCTACCCAGTATCCTTCCAACCGGAGCCAATCATAGCTCGGCGTTCCGACGTCAGTGCGACCCCCCGCGCAAAGAGCAGACGAACTTGGCGCTCCGTGCAGCATTGCAAGGTTGCTGAATTTGCAGGGACACTGCGTAGCTACAAGACATGTCTCTATACACCGTTTGACGTACGTTGAACCGCGGCAGACGCTAAGACACAACGGAGCCAATCGAGCTTTTAAAACAAAAAGTGCGTCGTCACGGCGCTGGTCGTGTTTATGCGTTTGCCATCGCCGGTTAAACTAATCACTACACAAAAGGAAGCGCGGGATCGCGGCGTATTCACAATGCGCGATTGGTTCAGTTGGCGATAGTTAACGCACTAGCACGATGAGAGCCACGACGACGCAATTTTTGTCGATGTCTGAATTGCTCCATTGGGTTGTGTAGCGTCGGCTGCTTTCCGGCTTAGACCCCATCCACACGGTCAACATAAAGGTACCTTTAACATAGGTTCCTTTGCTATCGGCGAATCAGCCCGTGCTCATGGGTCACGAGCACACGCCACGCGCGGAAGATCGTTAATCGATTGGCCGCAGAGAGTAAAGGTCCCTTAGCTAAAGGTACCTTTACGGTTGTGGGAATGGGGCATTAGAGGCGATTATGTTTCTTCTTTTTTTTTTAAGTAATCCTTTTTTTTTATAATCTCCGCGACCTTTACTTTTTCCGGTGTGGTATCTGGTACCTCGAAATAGACCCTTTTCACAATTCAATGCCATCTGGTGGCTCAAAAAGCAGTTTAACTTTCGACAAACGAATGGCGGAAATTGCATTTCATTGGGCACCGTCACTTTTGCACGTCAGTCGCAGCACTAAATTATGTTCTTTGATGAGCTCATATATCTTTCTTGATTTCTTTCATTCTTGATGGTGTGAACACAAGCACTAACCAGTATAAAGCAGCGACCCTTAAGCACATTAATTAAATTTCCGCCATCAAAAGGCTTTAGAGCCAAACTTGTGCCAAGAGGTTGATTGGACCACACTCCGAAATAAACATGTACGCAGCCGCTGTATCTCATTGGTGCTCTGTGCTGTACTGACGGTTCGAACGTATACGCATACGTTCGAACCGTCAGTACAGCACAGAGCACCTATGAGATACAGCGGCTAATGAATGAGGCTTGTATACAAGCCTCATTCATTCTCCGCTTGGTAGTATCCTCCAATTCCTTCTTCACTAGCCTCAAGAAGACCGCCATTAGTTCGGCACAGATGCCATACACTGAGATGATGATAGTGATCAAAGTTGCCAGAATGAATTTCAAAAAGAACCTATTCAGAACAGTCTTTGTGTAATCGACAAATGAAAAGTATGTAAAGACCAACATTCAAATATACCCGTGCTTTTCAGTGCCCTAATGTCAGTGGCGGACATGCTTGCAGGTCGAGCGGGTAGTCTATAAAATTCACTATGCCGAACATCTGTTTAGTGATGCTGCGCGGGTCTTGGAGTGATCTTTCAAATCATTCATTTGACACCATGAAACTGCTTGCAATCAGTTGGGAACAAATTCTACAGTCCCCTGCTAGCCGCTCGCGTCACTTTTTCATTGTTGCCAGTAGAGACTTTCGGTTTGAAAAACACAATGAGGACCAAAACTTTCAATTCAATAACTTTGAAAAACAAAATTATTTCGGACATATCTTTTCGGGTTACTATTTCAGCGATGTTCGTTAGTGTGTTCAGCCACTTTTCAGGCAAATCGGGGTTCATGAAGAAAACTCCCGAGTACACTTTTACAGTGAAACGAACTATAGATATACTACAATCAGAGAAGAGTAAATGCGGACTTACCATAGGCCGCTAGAGACAGCGTGAGAAGGCTTACAGTCAGCATTTTGGGGCAGGTACCTAGAAAAAAAAATCAATAATGTCAATTACCAGCAAGTACTATTTACATATCAATAACTATACTTTAAGCTGAGACACTGCAGCCAAAACTACGACGCGCAAGCTAGCCCGCGTTCCTTGCTTTGAGACGTGCATTTTTAGCGCCAGTGCTCGTTCTGCTGAAGAACGATGCCGAGCAGCGACCTCGAGCTCTCGTGCTTGTGGCTTTGGTAGCAGTCCCAGCTTGAGGGTGAGGGTATTATATAAGTCGTAGCTTTAATGTTTTTCATATTGGTCCAACCATATCTCGTAAATATGGACCCCATTAATATGGATATGCCTCTGTACTATAGATACAGTAAATAGTCGTGCTCGAACTGGGTAAATACAAACATTTTTATGTCCTTAATGTGGACGACTCGAATTAGGAACGATTCTGTGGCGCAACGGAGGTGTCCACTGTTAACAAGACATGACTGGTACAATGTTACCAGGTAAATATTACGAGTGCGAGAATACCTAAGGCATGGCTGTACCCATGGTAAAACGTGTTTTCCCGGCTCTGTGTCTTTGTGTGCTTTCGTACTAACAACGGTCCTTCCAATATTCTGGTTAAAGCCTGAAATATAACTGGCATACACCATAAAAGGGAACCCCAGCGGTCGAGTTGTTTCATGCCTTCAAGAAATGGCTGCGTGGCAGAACACGTGATTTCGGGGAGAGCGTGAAATGCTTTGATGTCAATAAAACTGGATGATTTTTATGCCGAGTACGACTTTTAACTTTGCCAATACCACTTTCAACTTCGGTTGTATCGCCGTATGAAGGTTGAAAGTACTGTCATTCTTGGTAAGGGCGAAAGAGCTATACCCTAGATATATTCTTTGGCGTGCAGAACTCCTTTAATATAGATGGAATAAACATCCCAGCAACGATAAACGCAGAGCTGAAACACGCGGCAGTCACAAAAGCTACAGGGTATGTTTATTACGTTACGTTGCGCATAAGCTGATTCCTTATAACTTAAGAGGTTTTCTGGTGTGCGGTATTTACCGAAAAACGCAAATAGTCGTACTTGTAATGATTTTCCGGCGAAGTGGTGGAAAGGAGAATAAACGCCAAAAACTTTATTTATAATTCGGAATTTAGGATCATTTTAGTATTTAGAGTTTATGGGGGAACACTAGGAACCGGTCAGCATAAAACCCTTTTCTTGATAATGTGCGATAAGGAAGGCTCAAGCAACCAAATATATATTTTCTATAAAGGCACGTAGTCAGGGAAGAGGCTCATGGCGCTCCCCCCCCCCCCTGAAATCTTTCAGTTTCACTGGGACCTCCCTCTCTCCCCCCCCTCATACACCATTTTGTCATGGGAGCCGCCCCCCCCCCCCCCCGAACCGAAATCCTGGCTACGTGCCTGTTTCTATATTCAAACCACTTCACTTTATTGTGCTCTGACTAATCGCTGCTTTGCCTATTAACATAATTTGTTTCTCAACGTGTTAACTCGCTGCAACCATGTTTAAACATGAAAAGAAAACAGAAAAATGCTCAGTCTTCGTGATGAAAATTAATTACATTTTATTTACTTCGAATCATAGAATAAATCAACCACCGTAAATTCAGAAGCCTTAAACTAAATAAAACAGATCATTTATTTGATTACCCTTTCACGCTCTTTCAAGCGCTACGCAAGGCCAAGAAAATCAGTATGATGCGTTCGAAGATTGGTAGCAAACTCAAAGCGCTCAACGTTATTTAAAAAAAAAAAAAAAAACAGAACACTTTTTTTAGTCAGAACCCTTTTTCTGCCTAAATTAAAAAACAAATGAAGTATCTCCTCACCTTGTTTTTCTTTCCTTATACAATATCGCAAGACCGTATGGCCGCACGTGTGTCTAACGAGCTTCGTTCGCTGTTCCGGGACAGGTTTTTTTTTTTAGCTGTTTTGTAAGCTTTTAGGATTGCTACACTCTTTCATCGCGGTGTGACCATTGGCAAATGAGAATCGATATCTCAATATCAAAATACACGACACTCACTACCAAGAAAAAAAAAAATCCATCGTAACATTTAACTACACAATAAGCAACCTATCCATTGAGAAAGTAAATAATTACGAAATACGCATGAGTTGAATGGCAAACTACATTGGCAGGGCCACGTAAAATATGTGGACGGAAAGGCGAGTAGGACATTGGGCTTTATGAGAAGAAATTTATATTTGGCTCCTCCAGACGTTCGTTTACTTGCCTACAAGTCATATATTCGGTCCTAGCTGGAATATGCGTCTAATTATATGGAGTCCTTCACAAGACTACCTAATTCAAAAAATATTATCAATCTAAAACAGGTCGTTAGATTTCTTTTTTAAAGATTATTTGGATACACGAGCGCACTTAACGCAGCTAAAAAATGAAGCCGACTTACTACCCCTCTCTACCAGAAGAAAACCTTTCGCGTCTAACATTTCTCCATAACATCTATTATATTATAATAATCCACTTCTGGGGCTTGACCTTCTCAAGTCGCCACATCGTATTTTTTCCTTGATTATATCATCAACATAAAATATTGTCTACAGGCACCTCACATCAAACTCTTCCAAACATCTCCGCTACAGTTCGCAATAAGCGATTGGAACAAACTGCCTGCTGATATTATAGCTCTTAATTGCTTTGACCAATTGAAGAGTACATGCGGTTTTTATTTTGTACTTTGTACACTAACCATATGATGTATATGGTTGTGTGCCACGGTTACCGTTATTTTTATTTGTGTGCTTTGCCATAGAGTTATTTACACGTATGTTTTTGTGCTACATGTTTTGGTTATTTTTGTACTTTACAAGTGTTCTGTACGCGTGTTTTGTTTTTGTTTTTACATTGCCATAACTTTGCTTTGTTTTTGTGTGTGTGTTTTTTACACGCTTTCACGATTTTGCGTACATTAAAGCTGTTGAATTTTCACCCTCATGTATGCCGCAGTAAGGCGCTTGTGAGATACGAATAAATGAAATTAAGAAGCTCCCCGACATCGCCGACGGTCCCATAATTTCCTCGTCGCATCAGTTTCGGATTCGAGACCGCACTTGAGTCACCGGCTCGGCGAAAATGCAGGTCTCGCCTGCTCCTACTATAAATTCGAATTCGGGAACACACGTATTATAATAGTAGATATTTATTCTATTTTTATATTTATTATTATTACATTTACACGGCAGACACACAGTATAGCTGGACTCTATGGGTTTGAAGACGGCGAAAAGAGTCAAACGAACACGCGCTAGAACGCCTAATATATTCCAAAAGCCGGGGGAAGTCATATTTCAGAGAGCTTTACTCCGGCCTAACATAACAAAACAAATGGCAAAAACACACAGACGTTTCTCCGTGTCCCTCTTCAGCGTGGCCAGTGCATGATACTGAAAACGACACCCGTAAACGTGGCGAAACCCTGTATGCTTTTTTGTTATTTGTTTTGTTATGTTAAGCCGGAGTAAAACTCTTTGCATTACGCCCTAGAACGCCGTTTTCCTGCAGACAAAAAAAATGCAGGAAAGGTCAATCTAGCGCACGCCAGAACGTCCAACCCCAAACCATTTCTGGGGGCAGTCATTAATTGATTGATTCATTCATTAGCTCTGAAGTGCCCCAACGCGGGAATTATATAACGTAAGTGAAAGGGGGGGGGGGGGCAGTGTAGAAAAAAATTTAAATGTGGAACATTGCCAAACACACGACACACACACAAAAGCTAAATATTAAAAGTATATACTGTATATAATTCTATATGTGTGCCAGGCGACGTTGAATGCGAGAGAACAATTGAAACATTAAGGCATTGTTAGGAAAATCGGGGATCACTGATGAACACTACAAAATTCCGGCAAATTATTACATTATTTTTTATTAGTAGGTTCCGTGTTTTCGGCGTATACATCTATAAGCCCTGAAAATTACCCCCAATAGCCGCTTTCATTAAATCGAGGAAAACTCGGAAACTCTCGGATCAGAGCTGTCCTTCTATTAAAGTAAAAACTCCAGCTTAACGAAAAGGAATCTTTGTCTGCATGTTTATTTTCTGCTGACCTCCCAAAGTACAGTCAGCACTCAACTGTCCCCAATTACTGTATATCTCTGAGGACCACACCCTTCATCTCGTTACGTTCTCCTAAAAAAAAAAATTGAATACCCGAATTACGCGCATGTTTTCTTGGTGCTGGGCAGGGAACCTCACACTCGTGTTCTGTGTTCTTCAAGACAAAATTCCTAACTCTATTGAAGAAAGAAACATTTCGTATAGGATATGTATAATAAATAACATAGAATTTTTATACATCATATCAGGCGTTTATAAGAAAAATAAGTTATAATAGAAGAAATTAAATAAGGCGTACATGACCTTGTATGTTCTCCTGTTTATTGGACTTTTTTTTTCTTCACTAGGGTTAAATGCCAATTTTTCGTATGACACCGGACATTTGTACCGCAAAACACCGAATCTTAAAGAGAAAACTACCCCCCCCCCCTCTTCCCAAACACACGCACAAAACACTTTCGAATTTAAATAAAACTAAACCCCGAAAACACGAAAATCTATTCATGAGGCAGTTCCGTCGAAATGAGGAGTCAGCACTTACCAAGTTGGTCGTCCCGCGCAAGCCGTCCAACTGAGCCAGCCTGCGATGCGATCAAGGCGGCGGCGATCCAAGAGATTCCTTCTCTCCCTCGAGCACGTGATCACGTGCGACTTACGTGACTAACGCCTACCCGCGACCAGCGATAAGAAAAATGGAAAAATATAAAACCCGTTCCCCGCGGCTTCCGAATGAAATTGCTTGCGAAAGCTTCTCTTGGCCTAGAGCGGAATAGGAATCCCGATCCGGCTGCTCGAGTCAACCTTCGTCCGAACGAAGAAAAAAACGATGTTGTAGATTTGTGTCAATGCTCAACGAAAGCCGAGACCGTGGCACCGTTTGAAAGGCGCAGTATAAATAGGCCTTTACGCTGACGGCAAAACATCATCGGTTCTTTGCCGTAACCCGCGCGATTCGATCACAGCCGAGATGCTGCACACAGCTCTACACAGTTACACTGCCGTGCTTAAAGTTGGCGGACGGTGTTCATGGGACACTTCGACGTCACGCGTCTTCATTAAATTTCTATAATTGATAAAATAATCTAATGGCAAAGGTCACGTGCGCCGACATCGGTGGCCTCAGTTGGCAGTCACGATGCTGTGCATACCACAGCGAAACATCGCCTGTAAAGTTTTTGCTTGGATTTCTTTTTCTAGCTTACTTTGCACAAAAAGAAGAAGAAAACACCAGAATCGCGCCCTAAATAAAAATAAAGTTGACAAACTAGGAAGGAGAACCTACCCTCCCCCACACCCCACAATATCCAGAGAGGACGCCGTGACACTTAGACAGCTACAAACAAACACTTTCCCGCACGGCACATTATTTCACGCAATGTACCCAACTCAATAGGACTACGACTGTAAGCACTGGTCAAGTGCCTAACACTCTCTGCGTGGTATGGGAGTGCAAGCACAACACTTCCGTGCCCCCCATTTCCCGACCAACCGCGGAGCCGTGGGAGGACCAGCCGACCAGCTCAAAACCTGGGGACTAGTCCAGACTGGTGAACAAGGCCAGACTGGCAGCGCGGGACCATGGCATCCTGGACTGAGGCAGCCAACCACCTAGGGACGACCCACAAGCTTTCGTCTGTTAAATTTACAATAAAGTTTATTCCTCCTCCTGACAAGCGCTCGAGCAGCTTCAGCCCGTCCTGCATGCCAAGCGAACACGCCAAACCTTTCGTCTGCTTCCTTTCTCTGTTCTTCTGTCGCTCTCTTTCTCGTTCTTTCTCTCGGGGCCTCCGATGTCAGGGCTCGGGATTTTCCGCGTTCTGCTCCCGTTTTTACACCCTTGATAAAATCACGTAACACTGTGAGGTCACGTGGAACCATTCCGTCATGTTAGACTAAATTTCCGCTAAATTTATCGGAAAAAGTCTTCCGCCAAAGTTAGGCGTGAAACTCGCGACGTCATGTGACATGACGTCACGGGACACTGTAACGTCACAATGTCGCAACACTCTGATTTCCCGCTAAATTTAGCGGAGAAATGTTCCTCTAAATTTAGCAGACCACGACGTACACGATACACGGGATCCCTCAACGAAAGTCGGCAAGATCGCCGACTCCTGCGATTGGTCAGCGCCGTGTGCTATTGGCCAGCGCCAAGGTCAAGCAGCGCCGCTAGCCAATCGCGGCGCTCGGCGATCTCGCCGACTTTGTCGCGGAGTCTACAACTTGGAGGCCCAGGAGGCGCACCTTAGCGAAACCGAAGACTGCAACACAGGAACTCAAAGATCGCATTGTCGTCTTGGGTCTTGTATGGCCTCATCAGCCTGGGTCACCATACGTACTATTTTTTTTTTCTCTGACATACCAAGAAAGCGCTTGGATACTCAAATTTGCAGACATGCCCCGTTTGTGGGTGCTTGATAATGATCGAGCGAAAATGAAAGGTGAGTAGTTGCGGAATAGAAACCAGGCTTCAGAGTGGATTTCTTTTTACCGAAACGTCGGTCTTGCTCCTTTCAGACTAAGTTAATAAACAGGCGACCTGGTCAAGGTTACATATAGTTCAATAGGAGACGCGTGTGCTTGTCTCTTTTTTGTCGCCCGTTCATTTCTGGTTTAAATTATGTATGTAAATTCTTTTGTGTGTGTGTGTGTTTTTTTTTTCAAGTTCTTCTTACCAAATTTGACTAAACTCGTTTTCTTTTCCTTGGCAAATCCAAGGTGTATTTCACAGATATACCTGTAAGCAATGCTTATTATTTATTTATCCAGTGCGCCTGTGAATCAGTCGTACTTTGTCATCAGTCGAAAGACTTGTACCTCTAAGTCCCTCGTCTTCTGTTGGCTATGAAAGAGTTGTATACCTTCTTTGTTTGATGTGCTTTATTGTCAGTGGAACGATACCTGTCAGCGCCTTGTATTTTGTAGCCGGTTGAAAGAGTTGTACATGTCAACCAGTTATGTTCGACAATTGTACATTGTGGTCAGTTGACAGTTTTATACAGTAGTAGGCCATTGTTCTTTGTTGGAAGTTGAAAGTGTTAGCTCATGTCAGTTTCTCGTTCTTCCTTGACAGTTGATGATCGTACTTGCCAGCTTCTTGTCTCTGTTGTGAATTAAAGAGTCTCACCTGTTAGTCCCTAATTCTCCTTTGTTGCCTGTAGAAAATTCATACCTGGCAATCTTTTTTTTATTATTTTTGTGTGTGAGAATGTTGTGTTTTATATCCCTCTGTTAACGATTGAAAAAGAAGTTAACCCCTTCGCCCCCGACATTTTTGCGTACCTTTCAAGTTGTTGTTGTTGTTGTTGTTGTGGTGGTGGTGGTTGTTGTTGTTGTTGTTGTTGTTGTTGTTGTTGTTGTTGTTGTTGTTGTTGCTGTTGTTGTTGTTGCTGTTGTTGTTGCTGTTCTTTTTTACTGCAAAAATAATTTACGTTTCTTTTAAAACGCTCCACCCAAATGTAGCACCAGCAGCTTCGGACAAGGTGCCAAAGTTTCAGAACTTACAGTTACCTGGTTTTAAGTGTCACAAAATATTTTAGAATATTTCAAACGAGAAAATAGGGTCCGTTAAACCGGAAACGACGCCATTCCTCTCAATGCATTCGTCGGTTTGTACGCCTGCCACCAACGTAACTAGCCTGCCACAGACCCTTTTCAAGAGTGCGCGCCATTGCATGTCCGCCATTGCTTGATCACCGTGCTCTGAACATGTATTGGACACGAATGCTGCGTCGACGTTCGGCGAGGTCTCGGATTCAATCACGCGCCTCGTGCCCGAATGGATGGATGGATGATGACGCACTGCTATACCCTTGTAACGGACGGTATCGTGCGCCACCTAGCTTAAGTCTAAATAAATGGCGACCGCCACTGTTGCTCGACGGACTCTTGAAAACGGTCTATCGTAACGAAGATTTCCGAAAATCGCCTATGACTTTTCAAGGCTGGTTCACCCATTTGCGACGGTGGCGTTCACAACAACCCAAACCGACAGAGGCGACCAAACCACACACTGGCATCATGCCCGTGCCCACACGGGCAACTCGAGATGCCATTTGACAACGAATGACATTTGAACGATCGGCCAATCCCAGCGCGCGACACTCCGGGCGTGCGCGGCGTTCCACGCGCGACAGATCGCGAGGCCGATTCGTCGATCACACGAGATGATCATTCGTTGCAAATGGCACATTCGAGAATTGCCCGTGATGGCACCGGCACAGCCGCAGACTCATGACCGCTTCGCGAATCCATAGCTCCTGCATTGGCTGCCACGTTGTGTACGATCAACACTTGGCCCCGTAACTTTGTCGTTGGTGTCTTTTTTTTTAATTACTGCAAACGTAGCAGTGACAAAGGAGTTAACCAGCCTTTAATCAGATAACGGAACGTTCTGAAACTTACCATTTCCGTACCGCTTTCGCCGTTAGGCGCCTGCGCAGGCACCTAACAAAGAAAGATGCACAAAAACGTACTCTCTTTGTACTTTTTTTTCTTCAGAAGTTATCTGATCTTGTGTGTTCGGGACCTTCGATGACACCCATTTTCCCATCGAACGGTTCCAGAAAAACGTTTCTGGTTTTTAACATTCAAATAAAGCTTTGTCGCCTTATCCCAACCGCGCTAACGCAGCATTACATTCGGGCGCAGTTCTTCAAGTGATAACTATGACCTACAAGCGACAACTATAAAGAAAAGATGTGAAGCCCGTTCTTCTCCGTCGACACTCCGTCAAGATATTTCTCACTCAAGTCGTCAGTGAGAATCTAACGCCGTCCGTCATCCCCGCTGAGGACAGCAACATTTTATGCGTACCGTGACTCAGCATAAGTCAGCCTCATCAGACTTTATGCTACTTAACAACTGGCGGCAATCTTTGCAATGCGGGTTTTAATAGAAGGAACATGGTAGCAATAAAGTCGAAGGCGCCATCTTCTTTTCCACGACAGTATGCATCAAGGCCCATCCATGGGTTCTAAAGTTCTGCCGTAGTATAAACAGGCCTTTTCTTAACAATAGAATGGTAAGCGGGCAGGTATCATTCATCAAAGCTTTTTCTTCTCTTTTCTTTGGAGGAGGGGGAAGGTTGTATTGGCGACTAGATTTCGGAGGAAAGAGAGCGGCTGAATCCCATCCCGCCAGGCTACACCCCTGGCTACTTGTGGAAGACGAAGATGCACATTGCCAAGGGACCTTGGGCATAAGCAAATACTCCACTAGGCTTGCACCAAGGTTGTGAGTTGTCCTCGCTGTTTGGACAGAGAGCTACCAGCGCAAACAAGACACGCACGGACGAATGCCCACGCGTAAGCAAGAAGGGCGTTTAGATGAACACGAAGCACACTTCAACAATGTATTCTTTTGTGTTCGCCTTCGTAGTAGCTTTTCCTAATGTCGGATCTCCTTCACCGCACCCCGTCCAGCTAACAAGCGCCCTCGATGCGCCCTCAAGTCGGCACAAATCTGCACCATAAGCAAAACAAAACGATGTCGGCAGGCACAGTTTTCTTGTAAGCGGAGATCAGCGGATTCGCAGATTGCCCAACGTCGCTCAACAGCTCGCGTGACCGACAGCGGCGTTATCGGGCTGTTTTGTCGCCTTTCCTCTGGGGCGACTCCAAACTGGTTTCGGTTCTCGGAGAAGCGAGCCGACGATCGGCGCCGACGACGGGCGACCAAGGACGCCAAAGCTCGAGTTTCATTTAGCATGCTTGCTCGCGGACTCGGTTTCGCCATCCCTTTGCGCGGGTGTCTACGAGACCGCGCCGGGACTTTCCGCCCTCCGAGAAAAAGATCTGCACACTCTTAATCCTCGACACTCGATCGGGCGGGTTGAACCTAGATACCGCATTAATAGATAGTAGTGCGTTTTAGGGAACCGTGTTTGCAGCATCCGATACGGTACGTTGGGCCTCTCCGGTTACGAACCGCGCATGTGCGAGTCTTCTGCGGTAGCGCATGCGCAGTTTGTACCGGAATGCTTATCGTACCGTATCGAACGGATGTGCAAACACGGTTCTCTAAAACTTTCTGGTATTAGCATATCGTTGCAATACCTCCGATATATACGCCGATAACGAGATTCCCGATAACGATATGATGTATGAGCGAAAAGGCGTCCCGGCGGAGGTATCGCGTATCGTTATCGGAGTCATCGGAACGATTTACTAAAACCGTCGCTATTAAAGCTCTTCGTGCGTCATACAAAAGACACGTGTGTTTGCTGCAGACGTGATGACAATATTATCTGCTCCGTACGCGCCTCAGGTGTGTTCCAACTTCCAAGCATGTTTACTTCATTCGTATGCGGAACGCAAGTTCGTCGTCTGCTTCTTTTGCAAGGCTTGCGGTGACGTCAGTAAGACGCGACCTCTGATTGGCTCTGATTGAAGGATATATGGGTAGACCTTGAGGCAGCTTTCTTTGAGGTCTATCCACTATCCCTTAGTCAGAGCCAATCAGAGCTCGGCGTCTTCTGGCAGACGAGGCAGATTGCAGGCACGGAGCAGACGTAGGCGAGCAGACGATTGGAGCTTGGTGGGATTTACGTTGGATGCATAATAGAGAGAGCGCGTTTTGGTGCGCAAGGCAGTCTGGGATTAGGTTCTTTTTCCGGCATCGCTGGGCATGACGTCATGCCGTCAACCGTCCACGGCACCCAACGTCTGGGAGCCTCCACTTGCGTTCGAAGTGGCTGGCCACCTCGGCAAGCTGCGTGGGCCACTGTATTACAGAGGGTGCACACCGTGCCAATACCAACACGATCTCAGAGACCACGAAGTGGAGGGTGCACCTCGCGAACACAAAACCTGTCAGCGACGCCACGGTATGATTCCTGATTTGAAAGGAGCCACAACGTCATGAGGACCTTGGTGGCTGTTGGCACCCGGACTCCAATAATCTTGGCTAGGTTAGGTTCAGTTAATTGGAGCAGGACCTGGAATGTGTGGAACCGAACATTTAATCGATGAAAACAAAATACAGTGATGTGATTGGCTTAAGCCATTTTGGAGCAGCTTCTGTAGCAGCCGAAGATCCATTCCAGAGCAGCAGAAAGAACTTTTAGATCAGGCACATACCTATACTCTATTTTCATTGATTCTATTCTGAATACAATGTTAAGGAGGAGGAGAAAGAGTGCTAGCACTAACGTAGCTAGCACTCAATAGTGTGAATTGCAGGGCAGATAATCTAATTGCCCAGAATACGCCATTGGCTCTTTAGTTTGGGTTAGAAGCACTATAGTCACCCGACAAAATTGTTGTAACAAGAACTCTCTTTTGTTTCGAAATTCCAGCCACTGCCTTTCATACACTTTTAAGAGCAGTTATTTTAAGTATGAAACCAAACGTAAACGAAGTTATATTGTATTGAAATAATGTTAAAGTATAATAATTTTAAGTCTCAAACTTAATAATCTGATTATGTCTCTAAAGGTATCTACGATTCCCAATTGGATTTATAAATAAAGCCTTGTAAAATAATTATTCACATCAACAATATTTTACAAGTAGATTTTTATGAAATGCAAAATCACCATGTGAGAAGATAAATATTTATTCTTAAAGAAAACAGTGGTTACGGGCTCAACATGTAAAGATGAATTCCCCAGCTTACATCCAAACACTGCTAAAGCTTGTAGCTTTACGCTTAATACCCCAAAGAAATTATTTTTTTCTTTTAATGCTCACTATGGACGAGGCGCGCGCCATCCCGCTCTGAGGGAGTGTTTTTCCCTCAAGTACGCGGCTGCGCTATGGCGAAGCACCCTTCAAGATGGGCTTGTGTCGTCCCTTGTATCGTTTGGTTACTTTTTCTACGTGGTATATCGTAACTCTTTATTTCTATGCAATTTTAATATTTGAACACAAGCCCATCACGCCTTAAACATTATTAAAATTTTCTCCTGAGTGGCCAGACAAAAATCCAGGCCCCTTTGCGCAATATATATATATATATATTTTTTGTACTAAATGCCTAAAAATAAATTCCGAATGATAAAAGTAAAATCATATTTCGAACATATGCTTGTGGGGTTACCTCGAAAGGTCGAACGGTACATCCTAAAATGTTCCTTGAATTGGGTGTCCGTGTAGCGCGGAACAACATCGGAAACAAATCCCTCGATTCCCCGGATACGCTCGGAGTCCAGCCAGGACCCGGATACGCTCGGAGTCCAGCGGGAAGTCCAGCGGGAACTGCGGAAGTGTGTTAGAGCACTGTCCTGATAATGTCGACTATCATCATGCATGCTTCCCTTCACAATTGATTTCTTTGAGGGCGCCAAGCACCTGGGTGACTCTTCGCCGCTTGGCCCGTCTCTGCGCCTCCATGAATTCTTCAAAATCGTCCACCGCAAAATAGCAAGTGCGGAAAACCCGTACAGGGACCCTACAGCCCCTTCTATCTCGCACAGAGCGTCATAGAGGCTCTTTCCTGGTGCGGTCAGTAGACCTATGGCGCTCACTGCCCTGTGAACTGACGGACAATCTCCCCACAAATAAGGATGAATGTAGGACGTTCTGCAGTGCCATCGCCAGACACCTGCGTGCTGAATGAACCGAAAGTGTAATGTAGCATCCCGGTTTGCCCTGGGGTGGGTTGTGGCGGAGGCTGCGGACCATCGAGCTGGTTGGTGTTGCAGAGCGCCCTACGTGACCACTGACTGTAGGGTGCAGTGGGGCGCCTGCGCCGCTGGCTGGGTTTGGGGCTTCCGCGGTGTCGGCCACGACTCACTATAGGGATTTCCCAGTCCTCCTTCTTTTCCTTAATTTTTTTTCTTTCTCCTTTTGGTGCTGCAGGCCTCTGGCATGGACCCTCGGTCTTTCTGCTCTCACCGGCATCTCTTTCTGAGTGCAAATAAATATTATCATTATCATTATCAAATATTATCACCAAAACAAATTGGAGAAGCGCGTTGGCGGCGTTGCCGTCTGCTGCCACAACGCGCGTCATTTTTTTTTTTTTTTTTTGGGGGGGGGATGTTTGCGCGCGAATAAAATGCGCAAACACTCGGCCGCCTGGCGGCGCAAGCGGCGCCTTGTGTTGAGCTTGTGTTGTACCGCGGGAAAGGCTACAAGCGCGAGCTCCTTGCTCTAGGGCACATCTCGGCGGCACAAGCTCTCGTGCACCAAGGGCAGCTGCCAACGCTATGAGCTCGCGCTCCTAGCCTTCCGCGAGGACTCTGACTCGAGTTACTCTGTTCGGAGGCGAGGGAGCCGCTACTAAACGCGCCCAATGAATGGCCAAACTCTCTACATATACGGCTCTGCAAAACACTCTATACTCGCACCGCCGCACGCGCCGCACGGGCACGCCTTTACCGTATAAAAGATTCGAAGTAAGCAGCAAAATAAAGCGTTGACGAACGCGCGTCCAAAGATGCCATTTGCTTTAGGCTTTTGCTGCAGAACAGTTATTGCGCAGACGCCGGCATGTGAGGCGCGTGGAACACCAATCCCTGCATTCTCCTTGATGCTTGGGTAATTTAGCATGTGTGTATTCTTTCGTCACAATAACCGACTCATGTTATTTTTTATTTTTTTTTACTCAGGTTGCTGTAGCCAGATGGTGCGCTCGTTTCACCCGTTAAATGGGTCGTGCGCCTAAATTTCACGATGAAAATTCCCCAAGAAAATTTTAGAGACCGCAAGGGGCACTGTAGCGAGCAGACGAGTTAAGCGGTGCCAAAACTTCTAGAGAGCACATAGAGTTTCACGTGGTGCATAGGCCGCGTTTGCAGTACGAGCTGCGAGGAGGTGATGAACGCGTTGGTCGTCTGCGAGCGCCTCAGCCCACTCAGCCTGCTTTCCTCCTCGCCACGCGAAAACGCAGCGGATACGCACTTGCCACCAATCAACGTTACTAGACCGATCAACGTCACCGAGACCGAGCTAAATACGATAACAGCGCCACCTTTTAGCGGCGAGTTGAAACATGCCAGGGGCATAGGTGTAGACTTCGGGGGGGGGGGGGGGGGGGGCATCGGGCTCGTGCCCCCCCTGGTGAATCCGGGGGGGGGGGGGGGGGGGGGGCTCTTTTCTCCCAAGGCCCGGGCCATGATCCTTACCGAGACGCTGCGTGCCATGTAACTAGCTTCTATACTTCGTTTCAGCTTGGGTCCAGACGCAGGCGATGCTACAAGCGCGAGCTCCGGGCCTTCAGCGTCCCTGCCAAGCACGCGCGCTCGTGCAATGCAAGCACTGTTCAGGGCGACACGCTCGCGCTCGTGGCATCGGCTGCGTCTGGACCCAAGCTGAAACGAAGTATAGTAGTGGCATGTAAACAAAATAACGCCCAGGTTGCCTTTATTGACAAAATACATGGGAAATGGAATCCCAGCGTGTTTTCGTTGGCTTCAATCTCCAGTTCTAGCAGAAAGGTAACGCGCAGCTACTAGTGATACAAAACTATCGATAAATCGACTATCGATACTATCGATAGTTTTTCCAAAACTATCGATAGTGTCGCAGAACTATCGATAGTCGACTATCGATAGTACTATCGATAGTTTTTCGATAGTCGACTATCGATAGTACTATCGATAGTTTTCAACTATCGATAGTCGACTATCGATATCGATAGTCGACTATCGATAGTTTTTCGATAGTCGACTATCGATAGTGATTCTGTATCGATAGTTTTTCGATAGTCGACTATCGATAGTACTATGTTCGATAGTTTCGATCTATCGATAGTTCTGCGACATTATTGATAGTTTTATTACTATTGGTAGTCCGATTTCTGGCGACTATCGATAGTTTTGCACCACTATGGGTATCGATCCCATTTGAAAAAATAAAGCGAGAAAAAGAGAAAGGGAGCGACGCAAACTCTAGTGTCGCAAAAGCTATCGATAGTAAACCGTCGACACTACTATCGATAGGTTTACGATAGTCGACTATCGATAGTTTTTCGATAGTCGACTATCGATAGTACTATCGATAGTTTTTCGATAGTCGACTATCGATAGTACTATCGATAGTTTTTTTACTATCGATAGTCAGATTTCTGGCGACTATCGATACTATCGATAGCACTATCGATAGTTTTGCACCGCTAGCAGCTACCCCCTACCCCTATCCCCCCTCCCCCCCCGAAAAAATGGAAAATCTACGCCGCTGGCTAGGGTCACTGAATGTTCCCAGGCTCGAGGTTCCCAGATGGCAGGTTCAATCTTTTTTTTTCTTTACTGTGGTCACCTTGAGCTTTTAGATAGCATGTTTTTGCGTAAAAACAAAAGAAAGAAACTCTTTTTGTAGGAACTTTTATTGGAGGTTAGTTCTGAATGACAGGCGCGTGATGTTTTCTAAGATTTTTACTTCACTAAGGCTTTGAGGCGCGCGCGCAATTAATATTGTTTTTATACAACCATGTTTCACCGGCGATTTCAGGTAGCGCGTTTCGACCTGGGCCCATCCTAATCTCAGTAGTAATTCGCGGCACGTCCAGGGGAGTGCAGCTGTACCCTCTACCGTGGTAAAGCGAAACTAGCGACACGGCGCTTTGCGGCAAAATGGCGAAGTACGTCTGGGGCTAGACAAATTTGCACAATACTCTCAAGAGATGGCGCCACCTTAGTCAACACCCTGGCGTATCCGCCTCCTTCTCTCTCTCTCGCTCTCTTCTCTCCAATCTTTTTTTTTTTTCTTGCACGCGCGTTTGACGTTTGGTATTTTTGGTTTTTGGTACTGCGCGCAACTGCGCGGAGGCACCAAAACCGAAAACGCCTCGGCGCAGACTACGCTGAGCCGGGGAACACTGTAGCCGGGGCGATCGTGTGTAGACTGCACATGCAATCTTTGAACACATGAACATTTAGAACGATCTCACCGAGGCAAAAAAAGAAATCCAGGTGATGAATTTAAATGCATTTTTATTTGATACTCTTGGGTTAGGCCAACACTCTCAAAATAAACTGTTTACATAGTGTTATGTACATATGCAACACCCCTAGGTGAGCGAACATTAAGGCCACGGTCCCACTGAATGTGGCAGTTTAGGTACTTTTTGGTAGGTCATTACTCATCTCCTTTTAAGCACTGTTTTGTGGGATTGATGTCATTCGAAAGGCAATGCAATCCTCTTTCATTTGATATTATGTATGTATTGGTTTATACTGTTCATGCGCATTTGTAGCGTTGTGAATATGATGGCGCGGACCCTCACTTGCTCCGCTGGTTCATGTTTTACGAACGATTCATTAAAGATAACACGGTTCCAATAGAGCAGTTTTGTTAAGATGATGTCGGAGCAGAATGTAACGGTATACTTTTTTGGTATTTGCACTACTTTGTTTTTTACAGCTCTCCAAATATTGCCCTAAAATTGACATTTTTCAGCACAAATATACTTTTAATGGCAAGCGCTAGGGCAATGAAATTAGCTACAGATGTAGTGATTATATTTGGTAATATGCAGAAAAAAATTAATGTTGTGTAATATTTTTTTGTTTAGATATTCTATATCAAACGTAGCACTTTTTTGTGCTTCGAGTCATCGTAATTCAAATGCCGCTGAGTAAATAATTAAACCATGGTAAAATCGTTTAGAACATTTAGAACTACAATAGTTGCCCAAGAGGTGGACGGTGGCTTTTTTTATTTTCAAAGTCATAACGCTCCGGGAGCCCTTCAAACTTACCTGTTTTTGACGCACATCTTTTTTGGACATCAAACAGATTTATTGGCATCTAATAACATTTATTCTATGGAATAGATATACATTGCGATGTATTAGATTTTCCCAATGATCTTGCTTTGGTTTCTTGATAGTTGTAGAGCTTAGCTAATTTTAAAAACAATTAAAAACTGTTTGGGTGTTTTGTTGTGCTACCTGGCGGATGGCAGACAAAACTGCTGATTTCCAAGTTCAAACAATTTTCGAGGGCGGCGTTGGCGTCTGTATCATCATCAATCTCCGTGTCGTTTCACCTTCACATTTAGAAAATATATTTGAAGATTTACTATCGATAAATGAACGGTTTAAGTACTGGGTCAGGTTAATAAATCTAAGAGAAATAATTACACAAGCGTAGCGTGATATAAAGTGTTCATTATTCGATATAATTGAAATCAATAAACGATAAAGACGAAGAGGGAAAGAATACACCCGAGTTCACTTCATGCCTAGAGTCACTAAATGAGCTGCGTTTAAAGTATCGGCACTCCGTTCCCCAAAATTGTTTTGGGCGCCGCCATTTTGGGTCTTGCGCAGAGAAAACACAACTGCCGATCGTCATGATCCAAAAGTGCAACATCCTCTGCATTAGATGCGGTGCTAGGAAGCTGATACAATATTGCTATGCTCTGTCGCGGGTTGTTTAAACATTCGTGGAGGACGGAAAAGCGTTTCCTGTGATTTTAGATAAAGCTTTGGATAACTGGCAACCATGATTGTAAGCCACAATATGGCCAAGTGTCGTTACTCTGAAGCATAGCTAATTTACTGGCACTAGCGGGAACAATGAGGAAGAGGCAGGTGTCAAAAGGTAGTGGCTTGTGGAATCCACAGGGCTCACGTCATGGACCCTCCAGGTATTACAAGCTTCTTGAGCAAGGGCATGAATAGTGTCATTAAATAAGCTACGCTTCAGAGTAGCGACACTTGGCCATATTGTGGCTTAAAATCATGGTGTCCAGTTATTTGAAGCTGTATCTGAAATCACAAGAAACGCTTTTCCGTCCTCCACATTAAACAGTTTGCGACAAAGCAAAGCAATATTACATGAGCTTCCTAACACCGAATCTAATGCTGAGGAAGTCGCAATTTTGAATCATGACGATCGGCAGTTGCGCCTGCTCTACCGTTGGCTCTGCACAAGCACCAAAATGGCGGCGTCCACAACACTGTCGAAAAAGAGAGTGCCGATACTCTAAGCGCAGCTCATTTATTGGCCCTACTTCCCGCGAACCTCCTTTCCCCTGACTGAAACTGAAACTAAATATGAATAATACACCATTATTATAGCTTATTTAGTTTTAACCACCTACACATAATGAGAGGAGGAAGCGGCCGGGTAGGAGAAACGCGGGTTTTATGTGCGACTGTTTCTAATCAACGTTAGTTCTAACCGTCTCAAAAGAGAGAACGCGCGAGCTTGCGCTGGTTAAAAAAAAGACGGTAAAAAAAAAAGAGGTGACACGCTGTGTTCTTTGTGATTGTGCGTCTAATTGCAAATTGTTGTGTGTATGTTTATACAGCCGGAAGTTAGTCTGCCTTAGTGGGCGTCTGGTGTCTCAGGTGTACATGAGCAATTTAGCCAGTGCGGTACAACCGCAAACCTGGGGTCTTTAACGTGCACCACGCAGTAGTGATACACGACCATACGCCGGTATGATGCTCTTCCACATCGAAACGGGCAGGGGCGGGGTGGGTTCTGCAGCGCGAGCTTTCGCTCCACGTGTTCCGAGCTGGTGTGCGCTAGACATGCACTCGGCCACCGATCGCCCCCCCCCCCCCTTATATAAGTACTTGAAGATCGACGATGGACGTCGATCGTCTCGAGGTAATGTAACGTAATAACATTATACAATTAATAAACATATTGAAGGACTGAACGACTCAATTTTTCAATTCTTGAATTGTAATATGGCGGTAGCCTATTGTACTTACTGTTGATGAAGAGCAATATGAGGTGACGAAGTAATGATTAAATTATCAGGCTCTATAAGGACGACGATATTAGTGGGTGTCGAACCACAACGTACAGTGCCAGACTTGTTTCAAGTATCGTGTACCCAAAGACCTTTCTTCACCCGCAACAGAATGAGGATGCTGCTTTACAACTGTACGTGGAACAGGAAAACTGCAATGTGCAGAAGTGCGGCTTATTCGTTAATATAAAGGACGGATTTCTAGCAGCATTCCCTGATTTACTACTTGGAACAAATGGCCTCATTGACGTAAATTGTCCCCGTTCCAAAAGATTCTTGAAGACTACTGAAACCGCAAAGGAGTATGAGGCGAAAAATAAGAAATAGGAGCCTGGTGTGAAAGGTCCAAATCACCACCATAGCCTCTACTACCAAATACAAGGGCAGTTACACAATACACAAAGAGAGTTTTGTGATTTCGTTATATTTACACTCAAGGGCATTGATATCCAACGTCTTCAGAGGGATGACACCTTCTTGTCAACCAACATAGAGCCTTTTTTACTCAAGTTTTACATGGAAGGCCCGACTTCCGCTGAAATTCCTCACGTACACAAGTTGTCCGACCGAATAATCTGCCATTACTCCCGATCTGGGAGTCTCTCGATCTTCATTCATGGCCATAGTATCATATGAGATCGAGCGGTGTGGCTCTTCGTCCGCCGAACATATTGTTTCGGCGGGTGTTTTTACCGTGTAAAATGAAACCGTCGCGTGCTGCTGGAACAAGAACCTGGCGATTCTTCACTGAACTGCTTCTTCCGTAAGCTTCAATTAAGAGGGCTTTTTTCGTTTCGCACACCCACTGTTCTGCTTGCCCGTTAGTTGCAGGATGGTATGGTGCACTAATGTGATGCCTGATGCCATTTTTTTTTTTGGGGGGGGGGGGGGGGGGGCTTGTTTATTTTATTTGAAGCAAGATTTGGCGCGTTATCAGAGAAAAGTATTTTTGATAGGGCAAAAGTAGGGAAAAGAGAGCGTATCGACCATGACTCCGCAGATGCGGATACGTTTCGCCACCCACAGAGTGAAGAGTGGATCGTTTTCAGTTACAGTTCATGATGGCGCTGGACTCGAGGAAGCCTTCGACTCTTTCCACAAAGTTAGCTGATGTGCCAGCACTTTTGTCGAAAGTGGTAAGTGTTCAAAACGTCGACAACGTCGGTAGCCACGTGCTGTGCTTGACCCTGGACGCTTACCATTCGCTGAGAAGAAACTTGCTTGTTCGTCTGCCACGATTCGTCCGATATCAGGTCATCACCGCTACTCCATCTCCCGACAAAACAGGTCGTCATTGTCCGCATGTCCATAGTTAGCAATCACGTGAACTTATAAATTCCCATACGCTCATAACTTGCCGTCGCTAAACGCCGTTCACTCATAGCGTGTTCATTGCAAATAAACGTCTTCCTATTTATTCTGATGGTTTTCATCATACTCCTCCGAAGCTGTACTTACAACATTATATCGGTACTTTCGAAAATATTGCAACGGCGTTTGTTTTCTGGGAACTATAATGTAACAACCTTTACAAAATCTTCCGGATCCCATGAAACACAATATTTCGTTATGTCACTTTTCGGTCGTCATTATAATGGTGAGGTAAGTACCGTAAATTGCGAAGCAGTTTACTTGACGTCCGCTTCCACTGATGTCTTGGAAGATTGAGTCTACTGAGCGTGCATCCCTGCAGAAGTTTTCATTGAAAGAGTATTGACACGTCAATCAACAATTGATTCCTTCTTGGTAAGATTTATTGCGAAAGCCCGTGACAACCGCTGAACCGCATCTCCCTATATCAGAGAACAATTTATACAAAGCCTGAAATTCTCGCATACATTCGTTTGCTGGGCCACGCTATTGAGCCAGCTGAGCACAGCTGGCAGCGGCGCGAGCAAGGCCACGAGGGGAACGTGATGGTGCTCGAGCCATCCCACCGTGAACCAATGTTTCGGCCACCCCACGGGTGCGTGTCGCCATCTATTGGTTGAACTAACGCCTTGTTCAAGATGGCCGCCGTGGGACCGCAGCCTTAAACGAAGGAAGTGCTGAAAAACGGAAAGACGTACAAATATGGGAACTGTAAGTAACATAACACGTACAGAATGTATGGCTATTGTTCCACTAGTTAAGTTTTCCACTCAGATCTGCTCATTTCTTTAATTATGGGAAACGTTCCACAATAAAAGCACAAAAGCGAAGAACACGCCAAAAAAATAGTTCTATAATGACATAAATATACATATATATGGGCGGTTTCATTTGGATTCAGGCAACGAGTGGCAGTCGTATTTTTTATTTTGCTTCAAACTTTTATATTTTGTGGAGCATGTTCCTAGAAGAACAATCCTTTTTATTTTCATGTCCTGACATGATTAGTTCCCGAGGAAAAAAATCTCAAAGAAGCGGGAAAGAACTATGAGGTTTTGACGATTGTCGTGTGTGGCGTTTTTGAATCACTCTCAATCTCAAAGTATTGAAAAGAGAACGTCTATATTTTTTTAGTGTGATATATAGGCATGTAGGTAAGCCGACATTATAACTGCTATTTATTATTCGTCGCTCCAATTTTTGTAAAATCCCCAAACATGCCTCCGCAAACAACTGTGACCTAAAATGGGGATTTTATTTTAGTCGACTATGTTTAGTATCGCTTTAAAATATTACCACGTGTAAAACCATTCATTGTCTTCCAAATTAAGCAAAGTTCGTGTTTTTATCATGTACGAGTACTGAGAAATAAATTATGAAACAGAGAGGGTTTTCACTTTTTGTTTAACTTCAGCACGCTGTCTAAAAAAACCCCATTTTTAATTTTTTTTTTTCTCGCGTTGCGTTCTCTTCACATTCTTCTTTTAGCCAGAATACATTTCGTTAATAGTATTTGCCTTGGTTTTGAGTTTCAAGCCTCTAAAATTGCTAAAAAAAGAGCAAATGCCGATGGTGGGATTTGACAATTTTCGTGTGTGGCGTTTTTGAACCACTCTCAATGTCAAAGTATTCAAAAGAGAGTTTCGATATCTTTTTTATTGTGATATATATGCAAGTCAGTGAAACGGCATTTCATCTACTATTTATTATTCGTCGATTCAATTTTTGTAAAAATCCTCAAACATGCCTCCGCGAACAACTGTGACCTAAACTGCGGATTTTTTTGTCAGTCGACTATGTTTAGTTTTGTTTTTAAAATAATACCACGTGTGGAACCTTTCATTGCCTTTCATATTATGTAAAGTCTGTGTCTTAATCACGTACGAGTACTGAGAAATAAATTATGAAACAGAGGAGGTTTTCACTTTTCGTTTCATTTCAGCACACTGTAAAAAAAAGTAAAAAAATATTTTTTTATTTTCTTCGCGTTTAGTTTTTTACACTTTTCTTTTAGCCAGAATACATTCTGTTAGAGTTATATGGACTAGTTCTGAGTTTTAAGCCTCTAAATGTGCTAAAAAAGAGCAAATGCTGATGGTGGGTTAATGGGTTACAGCTGTATATTTTATTCTTTATTATAATAATCTGAGGGACGTTGAATAAATACTCATATCAAAAACATGAATGTCGTTAGGTGTATAATATCAAGTTTGCACTTCCAAACGTCTAAACACTATGAAATCGCAACTGCCGGGAGCGGGTTTTCAGACAATTTCTGCCGGTGCCTAGATTGGAGGGGCCTCAAGCCGAAACCCTATGCGCTACATAATCTATACTACGTTAGAAATATCAAAGTATAATATTTTGAAACATTAGAGTAAAATACGCTCTCTATTGGAAACCTAGATTTTTAAATGCGAAATTTTATATTTTTAATGCTAAATTCATGTTGAAACAGAACCAAATTATTTTTCAGCATATTTAAAGGCTTAAAAACTCAAAACCAGTGCGTATACCTCTAACGGAATGTATTCTGGATAAAATAATGGTGTAAAAAACACAAAGCAAAAAACAAAAGAAAAATATTAAAAATGTTTTTTTTATACAGTGTGCTGAAATTGAACGAAAAGTGAAAACCTTCTCTGTTTAATAATTTATTTCTTAGTACTCGTACGTGATTAAGACACAAATATTACATATTATGAAAGGCAATGAAAGGTTCTACACGTGGTATTATTTTAAAAACAAAACTAAACATAGTCGACTAACAAAAAAATCCGCAGTTTAGGTCACAGTTGTTCGCGGAGGCATGTTTGGGGATTTTTACAAAGATTGGACCGACGAATAATAAATAGTAGATGAAATGCCGTTTTACTGACTTGCATATATATCACAATGAAAAAATTTCGAAACTCTCTTTTGAATACTTTGACATTGAGAGTGGTTCAAAAACGCCACACACGAAAATCGTTAAATCCCACCATCGGCATTTGCTCTTTTTTAGCATTTTTAGAGGCTTGAAACTCAAAACCAAGGCAAATACTATTAACGAAATGTATTCTGGCTAAAAGAAGGGTGTGAAGAGAACGCAACGCCAGAAAAAGAAAAAAATTAAAAATGGGGTTTTTTTAGACAGCGTGCTGAAGTTGAACAAAAAGTGAAAACCCTCTCTGTTTCATAATTTATTTCTCAGTACTCGTACATGATAAAAACACGAACTTTGCTTAATTTGGAAGGCGATGAATGATTTTACACGTGGTAATATTTTAAAAGCGATACTAAACATAGTCGACTCAAAATAAAATCCCCATTTTAGGTCACAGTTGTTCGCGGAGGCATGTTTGGGGATTTTTACAAAAATTGGAGCGACGAATAATAAATAGCAGTTATAATGTCGGCTTACCTACATGCCTATATATCACACTAAAAAAATATAGACGTTCTCTTTTCAATACTTTAAGATCGAGAGTGATTTAAATACGCCACACGCGACAATCGTCAAAACCTCGTAGTTCTTTCCCGCTTCTTTGAGATTTTTTTTCTCAGGAACGAATCATCTCAGGACATGAAAATAAAAAGGATTGTTCTTCTAGGAACATGCTCCACCAAATATAAAAATTTGAAGCAAAATAAAAAATACGACTGCCACTCGTTGCCTGAATCCAAATGAAACCGCCCATATACATATCAATAAGTGCAAACTTCTGGCAGCTATATGAACATGCGCACGTACGCGCTATGAACAACAGCATAAGTCAATAAATGGTACTCGCAACGAGCATTATCTCTACAGAGTGTTCTAAATAGCAGGAATGCAGTAGTAATTCAAAATATTGACTGCGCAATTAGCTGAGTTCATGAAAACAGCTCATACCTATAGAGAGCTTTTTAGAAAGCCATGTATGACTCACTTAATTCTAGGAACATATAGTAATCGTATCTAGAAGGGTTTACACATTGATTTAACGAATTAAAACAGTTCGCGAAGCGCGCCGATTGGACGAAAAAGCGCGAAGTCATCGTCGTGATAGTCCAATCGGTGCACTCCGTGAACTTCGGCCCCAACTTTGTGTTTGACGAGTTTAGAGGCCCAGACCGCAGGTCAGATTATGAGGTGCATGGACTTTATTAATTCTGCTCACCTGGATATTTAACCTCTCAAATAGGGCTGTCTCATACTTTTTATTTATTAATACCTGTCAGCTCGGCCTCAACAATAAAATTTGACGAGTAGCACTCATTTTCTAAAATGGCGGTTTTAGTGAAAGTCGGAGACAGGGGCGGATTTAGAGAGGGGGTCCGGATGCCCTGACCCCAGTGGCGTCGGGTCAGCGGCCGGCACCCGGGCGGTAGACCACCGTGACACCCCCCCCCCCCCCCCCCCCTCCCTCACTCTCGTGTGGCCCACCGCGACTCCCCTCCCCCTCCGCCCCCCCCGCCCTCGTGGCCCGCTGTGACACCTCCCTGAGCGCTGCACCCACGGCGGTCCGCCCCCCCCCCCCCCCGCCCCCCGCCCGCCGACGCCACTGCCTGACCCCCTCTTGATTTCTGCAAATGTGTCAAGTTTAGGGCGTAAAACGGAGGAGAGGGGGAGGGGTTCTTAAACATATTGAACGCTGACCAACACCTAACCCCCCCCCCTCCCTCAGCAAATTCCTGCATCCGCCCCTGGTCGGAGATGCGTGCCGCCCAGTTGCTGAGCCTGTGTGCTGGCTTCACTGAGCTACACACATTATTCCTGCCTATACGAGCAAGCAAGGGTGTTTGAGCACAAGTCACCTCCTTATCCTGAAAACAAAAACGGTGTTTAGCGTATTATTTACGCCAGGGGGAACGTTTTAACTCTGGAGCGAAACCGAAACAAACCTCTACTTTTAATTTAATTTTTTGGTATCAATGTTAATTTCGGATTCTTTCATAACTCAAGATGTGTCTCACAGACTAATTATTGAGCTAAAGAAGTTGTTTGCGAAAAAATATTTTGTGACATACGTCTCCGATACGTTGCTTTAAAAACAGGGCCTTCCAGGTAACATAAAATATTGCATTTGTTGAAAAAAATCACTGCTGATATTTGTGCGTTTTGCTACCTTTTTGTCTCTCAGATAATTGTCATGTGAAATAATGAACTGTGGGCCTTTTAATGGGTTTGGGTGTATATAGCTGGATTGCTTTAACATATATTATTCCAAAGCACAAGAATTACAGTATCAATCAGAATTTTACAAAATATCGCCACGGATGATGAGTTTGGAATATGGTCACAAAATGTATAACTTATAAAACGCCTCCGCACTAAAAAAAAAAAAATCCATGGACAGAATTTTTGAACTGCAACAAATGCAGTTTAAAAAGTACGGAGACAAGAAATGACCCGTCAACATACCCACCACCAAGCGGTGGAAAAGGCGGCGCATACTAGGAAGGGGTAGTGGGATCAGGCACCGACGAGCGGCGAGCGTAAAAAGGTCCCGGATGTACGCGGCGGCGCTGCAGTCGAGGATTCGGCCGGTTCCGAGCGCTCCGAAGGCCTTCGGCAAGCAGCTTTGGCTTGCGGTTTGGCCCTTTTGTGGTATGGCAGCGCGAAGTGGCTCCAGTTCTGAATTGATCTTTACCCCGTGTTTGCTGTCGTTTGTGGCCAATGAAGTGTCATGCCGAATTAGTGTTTAATCGCGCAGCAAATGCAATGCGAGCCGCCCTGGCTGCCCGCTTCATCCAGCACATGCTTTAGTGGCGCCCTCTCGAGCCGTCGACATGGACTGTGGCAGCCGTGAGTGCTTGCTGAGCTCACTGCCGCTCCTCTAGTTCATGGCCACTCAAGCCAGGACCAAGGACGTCATGAAAGAGGTCATTTTTTGCTTGTTTTTGTAATTTTAATTTGCCTATAAATTTTAAAATAAAGTTAAATTCGAGAAAAGAAAAGTTTCATTAAGTTACTATGTTCAGTGCACTCAGGTTCGGTGCGAATTAAAAACCAGTAAAAAAGTCGTTGCAGGGCCCCACGCGTCGTGTCCTGTGAGGACAAAGTTTCATAGTTTTTCAACTCGCCGTTGTTTTGTGGGGCAGCCATAACGATGGGTCCGTGCCATATGATGCAAGAAATGTGGTCTTCCGATCGTGTCTGCCACATATAGGCACGGCTGACATATCCTACACAGCCGCCTTGCACGCTGTGTCTATTTTTGTGCCAGTAACACACAGATATGTTAGCGCCGATTGGACAAACCGAAAACCCTCCCGCACTCGCATGTATGCAGTGCCAATTTTGTTGGAGGAATGTCTTCCAAAGTCGTTTCTGTACCCATCGTAAGTGTACGATATTTCCGGATCAGTATGGCATGCAGTCTGTACTACATGAAGGAAGATTCGGACGGTACAAAAAGGGACAAATATGAATCTAAGGGAAAATACAATGAAACTTGGAATTACTGGACAATCGACGTTTAAGTATGGCAGTTTATGTCGCGTGCTTTCTTTTTTGATCAGCCTCCTTTAGGGTGTGTAAACTTGAATGGGGGCTTCTCAAACATCTGATAGGCTAACACCCCTTTTCCAAAGCATCGACGTATTCTGCAATGGTTTCATGAGGTTCCTCATCTCTTAAGAAATCGCCACCTTCCACGAAGTTCCTAGGGACCTAAATCGAAGTGGCACGATAGACGTTGCACAACATTATCGTAAAATAACTCGTACGGCGCATGTGGGTGAAGTAAATCACAAACCTTGCCGTAGGTTTCTTCCTTGTAAAGACTGAAGAGCAGAGCTCGCGTCTTGGACGGCTCCGTGACGTCGACCTTGAAGTGGAATTCGAGTCTTTCCTTCCACGAAGTCCAACTCGTCCCTGAAGCGTAGTCGGGAACTTGCCCTTGCGCCGTGATTGATGATCTATTCGCGTTTTACATTGTCGCCAGTGTTCCCTAAACTTAACGCCGCCACTGGGTTCCCAAACATTGAGCATGTGTTGGCTACTTACTGTTAAATTTGTCCCCAAAACGTTCGGGATGCCTTCTCAGGATGGGATAGAAATCGGGAACCCTAACGTTCTTCACATAGTTCAATCGGCCGCCGCAGGGACTCAGAAATGGCAAATGCTTTGGTGGCATTAAGTTTGAGGTGCACTGTACATTATTTGCATAGGTACAAAACCAAAAGACAGAGTACAGTTGCAATCGGCGTAGCAAACATATCGCCCGCCGAGCACGGCAACAAGTGACGAGTATGAGTGGAGCGTGGTCCGAGCGAGTCTTGCACGCTTTTTAACATCCCGCCCCCTCCCCCTGACCTCGATGGACACCTTGGTGCATTTACTGTCAAGGCAGAGGCTCGAATAGTCGAAGAGGTTGCCAGTCCTGGGTGGGAGTTGAGGACCTGTTTCTTGTTGCGAACGGTGGAGAGTTGTCATACTCGGAAGCTCATGTTGTAATAAATACAGGAAACAAACACTTAACTCGGGTGTAAAACAACTGCATGAAACAGCAAAACTAAAACAACTGCCTGTTGCACACAGCTTACATAAGATTTAGCAGTCAGAATTCCACCGCTTTTCGCCACTATGTGTAACAAAGCGACGGCGATGGCACTTATTGCGAACGCAGGCCCCCTGCAGGCGTTGCGGAGGATCTGGTGGTACGGCGAGGAGATTGATCTAGGGGTGTTTGTCCATCTCGTTTCCTCGGAGCACGGTGTTTACCCAACACGAAGTCCGCAGACTGGATTCTGTACGTCCTCTTCCTCAATCCGCGCGAGGCACAAATTGGACGCGAGTCTGCGTCAGCATTCCACCGGGAATTGTGTTAAATTCGTGTTGCACCGATTGAACACGAGCCCCAGCGGAACGCTGATGCAGCATTTGCTACTTCGGCCAAGCGCTGCATCGGAAACACGGACAAAACAATTTGCATTGTTGTTCTCCCTATCGATTTCATTCCCAGCTTAGCGACCAGTGGCACAGCATTCTGGAAATCATGCTCCATTATTTAAGTCGAAGGAACAGAAAAGGACAGGACGACGTCTCAAACTCAGCTATACCAGGTTTATTTAGTCCGCCTCCTTATATAGCCCACAATCAGACACCACCAACACAAGGGCAACCTCTAACCAGTTCAAATGCCAAACCCTCCAATCAGCCACCCCCAACACAAAGGGACAACCTCTCAACAGTCCAAACGCCAAAGCCACCAATACAGTAGTACTATGGACGGCCTTCATGCCGATTCACAAAGATAACTCTACTTTGTGTATTGGAGGCTTTGGCGTTTGGACTGTTTAGAGGTTGTCCCTTTGTGTAGGTAGTCGCTGATTGGAGGGTTCGGCATTTGAACTGGTTAGAGGTTGCTCCTTGGTGTTGGTGGTGGCCGATTGTGGGCTATATAAGGAGGCGGACTAAATAAAACCTGGTAGCCGAGTTTGAGACGTCGTCCTGTCCTTTTCTGTTCCTTCTGACTTATTTGTTCACTTCTGCCCCAGTCTCAGGTTATTCAACATGGTCAACATTCACCAGCTCGCCTGCACCCTTACTATATTATCCATTATTTCTAGATTTAAAAGTATACTGTTAAAGAAACTTAACCTTACTCAATTTTTTCTTCTTCTCTAGTTGGAGGTCAGTTAATTGTTCAAATAAAAGCTTTGGCTAGGTGGCACCAGCCGCCACCCAATTAAATGGGTTCAGCCACATTAATCTATCTGTTTATCCTGGGGGGCCAATCTATGCACTTCCTCCAATGCTTCGTCCATGTTTGCGCAGAGCACAGTTGCGCCCAATACCCCTCCGGCTCGCCTCCCAAACCGCCGAGACATGCGTGGTTTCCGACAACCTGGTTCGGGACGCAACCATGGCACCCCATTAGACCTGTAGATCGTGTACGTCCGTCTGTTGTTGCTTGATAGCTAATTGTAGCGAGAAAACCTGAGTCGGTGCATAATTGACCCTTTTCAAAAGTGCTCGCCATATAGTTGCTGCGTAAGTTATCCGAGTTCGATATTGTTTGGGCACGTGCTCGGAACATATCTATTGCACACGAGAGCTGATTCGTCATTTGGCATGAATTTGGCTTGGATTGCACCAAGAAAGGGTACTGCGTCGGTGTTCAGCAAGGACTTTGATAATCACGCTCTTCGTCCCCAAGAAATGGCAATTGCCAATGTTGCTCGATGGGGTTCCGAGAGCGCCTATTATACGCCAATATGGAGCCACACCGAGGCGGATCAAGGCCAAAGTGCTGAGGATCCCAAACGATACTGCATTACATCCACTTTGGCGTCGTCTTCATTCGTGTGCTACAACAGGCTCTACCATACAAAGAGTTCCCAGACTTTCCTTTTTGCACCATGGAAGGTGCTGCATGTTTTGAAAAGGCCTGACCGGGAAAATTACGAAACTAGTCTCTTCCAAACTGAATCTGTACTTATCGGGTACTAATTTCGAGGAATCTATGCTCTTGCATGGTGCCACACTTGGTTGCACAAAGTTTAGAGTAGCCGGAAAATGACGCATGGCCCCTAATTTATTTGTAACTTCTATCAGAGAGAAGTGGTTACGAGTGTGGAAGCAGTACAATACACAACATCAGTGGTAATCATGTTTATCTCAGTTTTTTTTTTTTTTTTTTTGCAGTTAGTGTTGTTGGTGGAAAGTCCACTTTCCCCTAGGTGGCCTTGCACTTTTTCTTTTTGCGAGGTGGTTCGGATAGGACGGAGTCTTGAGACTCTGGCAACTTGCATGACTCCAGGAGCCAGCGGTCTCTTGCGGAGACCTCGTCGATCGGCTGCGAAAAGATGACGGCCCGGTTCACCTTGCTCCTGGTTTCTGCGCCGACAAAAACAAACTTCCTCAGAGGCGTCGGAGGGCACAGAATCTATCGTTTCCAGAAACCGCCGGTTCAGGGGCTTCTCGTACGAAAATGTGTGAGCACATACTCGAGTGATCGCGGTCACCAGAAGGAAAGCTATACTCTGCGTCAACTATTTTGCGCCACGTTGTCGAGGCTTTTGCACTGCCATGAGAGGACATGGCTTTGTCTTGCATATCATTCGTGTGTGCTCTCGTGCGACAGAAACATCGGAGCACTACAGAAGCTATGCCAGTCTTGACAATGTAGCACAAGAAAGTTGACGCCGAGTATAGATCCTGCAGGCTATGATGAGCTGCAGCAAACATAGCTTGTGCTCCTCCACTGTCTCTTTTATACCCATTGTGGCTTATTTTCTGCCTCCAACTTCGTTCAATGAAGCTTTTTCACTCTCCTTCCCGATGATGCATGTTACATCCAAAAAATCCTCGAAACCAGTTCTTAACACATTAATACTAGATAACTCCTCGGCGTCGCTCTCCTCGGCTCGCCGGTCGACAGAGCAGTTGGTGAGTATTGGGTCCTCTTCCCCTTTCTCTCTTTGCGCTGGTCGAAAGGAGAAGAAACTTTTTGTGTGAACTTGAATGCCAAGATAACCCACAATGGGTACAGAAGCAACGTTTGGGGAGCAGCGCTCTATCTAGGCCTCCACAACTCGAAGGAGCCAAGAAAATTTTGGCTCCATCATCACTGTTTCTAGTGTTGACTGAGCACTGCGCCTTTATGTACCATTGGCAACAACATGAAAGGAAGCAGGTCATGTTTCTTCCTTCCAGTTTCACAGCTTCCACAACCTTCATTAAACCTCAAACCTGTCAGACAGCACGTAGTTAGAGATCTAAACTTTCTCTTCTAGCCCTCATCGGGATTCTGACACGTTCAAAAATTTGTAAGTACTTCAAAAAGCGAGGAAGTTTGTTTCCTTTCGTATTGTTGCCTACAGTACCGGTCTTAAAAACTTGGCTTCACCCCCTACTGAGCCTAATAATTCGGAAAACGGTAAATTGCGGGAAACATTACTTCATCAAGAGTAAGCCATATGCCACTAAGGGCGTCTACAAAGAAACCTTCCCTCTTGACTCACAACCAGTGCAAACAAAAGAAATAAAATTAAACAGAACTGTATACAGTGCAACCCACTTACAACGATACCACATATAACGATGTATCGCTTATAACGATCAGTTTCTAGAGATTCTAGACTGGAAATGGTCAGTTTCTAGTCCAAATACAACGATATTCGGTTATAACAATTGAAATTTCGGGTTTTCTCATTATCGTCATAAGTGGGTTGCACTGTACTCCAACCCGTATTTATGCAGAAAGAAAACAAAAAAGTGGGCTGCCTTTTTGTAACGAGCCCATCCTGAAATGTGTGTGCTGCAAGGCTTCTCCTGCTCCCTCCCCCCCCTTCCTGAACAAAGAGAAGTTGGCAGCAACAGTGGGAAGAAAGGAAGAGGGGATCAAGTGACCCACCTGCATGCACGATGACACTCTTGCAGTTTCCGTAGACAGCGTCGCGAGCTGTGCACTCGGACAGCCCGAACAAGAATCCGCTGAAGCGTCATCAAAGAGAATCCCCAGCACGACAAGAGCAGCTCCGAGACACCGGCCTGTTCAAGTCGCCTCAAGGCCATAGCCAGACTCTAGTCTGAACCCTTGCCGTGCATTCTTTGAACGTGCATTCTTTGAAATTTCTATGCACAAAATGCATCAACTTTGGCCACCTCTGTGCGGCATCTCAGCTCAGTACATTAAGAAACCGATTTATACGGTCTTGTCAAAGACGATCCGTTTGACTCTCGCGGTACAGTGAAACCCGTTTAGAATGAATTCACGTACAGCAAATTATTGTCAATATCGAACTCACGGAAAATTTAAATAAAAATGCATGTAAAATGTATGTTTTCTAACGCACAACGTATTGGCTATATCGAACTTTTTCCCCTGGGAAGGCTTCCCAAAACGCACAAACAATCGTCTTGTAGCCTGCCCCTTCCCCCAAAAAAGAAGTAGGAAAGAAAGAAAATTCCAAAAGCTCTAGTTGCGAACAAAATTGAGCGAAGAGAAGCGATTCAGATGGGGAGATAAGCTAAAAAAAATAAACTCTGCACAGCAAGCAAAAAAAAATAAAAAATTTCTAGCGTGTGGCGGAAGTGAAGAGATGAGAAAGAAAGAACTCTCGCCTTAGAACGAATTCATCGTGGAAGTTCGTTGTAAATGTTTTTTGCTATATCGAACTACTTGCTATACCGAACTGATCGTAGCGTTTCCTGCTGTTCGTTATAAACGTGTCTCACTGTAAATGTTACGAGCTATAGTAAAAAATAAAATAAAATTAAAGACGTTCACAATTCCCTGTAATGCTGAATTAGAGTGCAGCTCTTGAGGAGGACGAGGATATGCCCCTCCCCCTCCTCCTCCAATTCTCTTTCCTCGTGACGTCACTCGTGAAGGTCGTGACTTTCCCTGTGAAGGTCGTGACGTCATTATAAGAAACGTCCCATAATGCAATGCGCAGTTACGTCAACGGTGACGCCGCTCAAGCCCGAAACGAGCGCCTAAGAGCTGCGCTCTAAAAGTAAGAGAAGTACAAAGGATACACGTTGGCAGCATCGTTGGGTCCCCTCAGTTCCTGGGCCTGCGAAAGCGTAGCATCACCATTAACTCGAACGAACTGTTGTGTATAGCTGGGTAAATGCACCAAAAATACAAATAGTGCTTGAACAAGGACAGGCTTGTCCCGTTCCCTTCTGCTCGTCCTCGCCTGTAGCCCTACTTCTGTTTTCAACCGAGAACATGCGTACCCGAGACTTCTTGCAAAACATGTGTCCTGCCTCCATAACCCTCGAACAATGCAAGGTGAAATCGCGAGCCTAGCTCAAGGACATGCCTGCTACTTTGGAAGGTGAGAGAAGTTGAAACGCAGCACGTACCAGCCACGAGCCGCTCGTGATGACAATGCCCTAGGGAGAAAAATAACAAACATGTTGTATGCAGCTGTTTGTTTTCCCTCTCAAATAAACTGCATGACTGTGGAGCAATCGTTTGTAGGACGTAGTGACAAGTGTTGACATGCATCAAAATTACGGCCAGCTTTTTGAGAGGTACCAACCGATGTCTGGATACCTGTATGACCAGGGCTCAAAACCTCTCTGAAGGTGCAGATAGACTCAGCAAAACTCCCATTCCATGACATCATGGCAACAACTTAGGAAAAGATACCCCGAGACCCACTAGCCACATTCAGATTAGCACAGGCTAGCGAAACTGGAAGGTCAGAAAAGCGAGAAATTCTCTATCTGTTGGCCGAGTGGCCGCACCTAGTCAATGGCTAGACAAAGGCTGTTAGTTGCTTAGCAGATCCTTTAGAATGTAAGCTATCTTTTCCTAGCATGTGTCGTTTTTGACTCGCTGGTGCAATTTGCACCATTGCTTGTACACACGAGTGATGCGTCTTGCAACACCTGTGTGTACGTTATATTAAGTATAGCTCTTTGTAAGTTGAAACATGGTCTCGTGCTTCTATGTCGGGCACGCAGCAAATGGGAGTGGGTACCACTAGGCTTCCACTAAGACAAAGTGAACAAAACAATAAATAAACAAATGAACTTTGGTGCAGTTTAAAAGACTGTCCTCACAAAGATGCATGCCGCCTTCCCCCCCCCCCTCCCAATCCACATCTTTTCAGAGGATGGAAATCATATCTTTTGACCACACCTGGCCACATTAAAATTATTCCAAAGTACCTGCCACGAAGCTAAAGTCTAAGGGACGTCATAAATCATTTTCAGGAGCAAGCTGAAATTTTTCTGAAATCTCAGACACTACAAAATGCCAAAAATGACCAAAAGTGATAAAAAAAGTATTTGAGGATAGGTTTTAATAAATTAAAGTTGTTTCGGTTTCATCAGCGGAGATGTCTGCGCTTGCCGCTGCAATCAGACGAGCTCTGTACCGAGATTTGCTCTCGGTACCGCCTCGAGTCCAATGCTCTACCCTATGCCAGTGGAGTGACTTGGAGGAATGTTGCTACAGCTGCTATGTACTTGTGTTGGCGTAAAAATTTTAACCTACCTTCATACTTTGAATAAAGTCAACAGATGCAGAATGTGTTGCGTTTGTGTTGGTCCCCCAATAGATTACAACAGAAGCTAAACGGGCAAAACAGACTGAAACGGATCAACCCAAACATATGGCACATTCACTGTCAGTTAGGCTATTGCAAAGAATCGGGGTTAGTTCAGTTGTTCTTTTGTTAGACTACCGCTGCGGTCTCAAGCCCCTCCACCGCATACCTTTCCTTGGCCGGCGTGAAGCAGGTTTTGGCAGTTGGCAAGGGTGTTCCTCAGTGGTGCCTGGTCTCGGAGGCAGGGCGCGTACTGTACCTCGAACATGACACCTCGCCCGATTGCCTGCCGACAGAAAGCACGTAAATGCTGCTGCCAGGAGAACTCAAAGCCGTGAGGAAGCCAATGGCTCTGGCTACACTCTGCTTCACCAGTGTACTGCAATGGATACTACAAGCCACCAGAGCCAATCCATAGCACAGAGAATGTCATGTTACCTTCCAGTTAGAGCCAATTCATGGCACGGAGCATGTCACATGACTGGAGCCAATCTATGTCACGAAGCATGTCACATGACCTTCCAGTTGAAGCCAATCCATGGCATGGAGCACGTCAAATGACTGAAGCCAATCCATGGCACGGAACATGTCACATGGCATTCTGGCTGGAGCCAATATATAGCGTGAGGCATGTCATTATCTTGTGGCTGCAGTTAATCCATGGCATGGAGCATGTCACGTGCCTGCAGTCAATTAACAACATAAAGCATGTCACATGACCTTCCAGTTGAAGCCAATTCATGGCATGGAGCACGTCAAATGACTGAAGCCAATCCACGGCACAGAACATGTCACGTGGCATTCTGGCTGGAGCCAATATATAGCATGAGGCATGTCACATTACCTTGTGACTGCAGTTAATCCCTGGCATGGAGCATGTCACGTGCCTGCAGTCAATTAACAACATAAAGCATGTCACATGACCTTCCGGTTGGAGCCAAACCATGGCATGGAGCATGCCACGTGACCGGAGCCAATCCGTAGCATAGCGCGTCACGTTACATTCTGGCTAAATGGAGCGACTGGAAGGGTGTGAAGTCGCGCGGCCCACTGAGTCGGCTAAAGTGGCTCATAGCGTTTGTCGTAGTACATCATAAGGTGAAATGGCCGCGGACCGAACACTCGCCCGAAAGAGCGGGGAGGAGCACTCACTGCACCGTATTGGGCCCGCTTCACGATGAAGGGCAACTTGGCATCCAATGGCAGACTGAGGATGTCCAGGTCGCCCTGGTTGCACAGTTGCTGCGGGAAGCGGGAACAACCCTTCAGATTCTCATTCCCAGTCCCGAAACCATCGCGCCCCTAAAGGAACAAAATTCCTCGCAGAACATTGCACGAGACCAGTTGCAGTCCTGTACAGGTTGTACGTAAACACTAATCAATCGTGTAAAAAAAAAAAAAAAGATAAATATTGTAATTATTTTGAGATAGCCCACCTAAAACCGATATACCAAGTCTGATAAAAACAAGGGGAAAGCTAACTTTCAGTGTGCCATAAAAAAAAAAGTTGAAAAAATGATAGTTTTAAATTTTGTGACCCTCGAAACTTGTGATCGCACGAAGGCGGGGCAATGAACCAAAGAGTACTGTCCTTCCCAGTCAACAATGTTCGCTTATCTCCCACCATGGTTAACTAACACCATTTCTGCTGAGGTCACCATTGGCCAGGGCCCTGCAATTACTAGAAGTGGGCCATCATTCGGTGTCTCTGAAAAAATAGCAAATCATACGCCAAAAATAGGGGGCAGGAATCTTTCGGGGTTAGTGAACGGTATGCAACAAAACTTTTCAGAGAGGTTTCTTTCGACACGTGTAATAATAATATTGAATTCTCACGACAGTAAAATTATTAAAAAAATGGTGAGCCCCAAAATAATTTTTTTGCTCTAGCGTTGTTGCATTTCATTTTTGAAGATTTTGTCAGCTCTAGTGTACACGCTTGTAAACGCTAGGGAGCATTCAGCTTGTAGCTGTGCATCCAAGCATGGATTGGATATTTTGAAATCGTGCTTTAGCTTGGGGACCACTTTACTTGGCATGGGCAACTGAGAGAATTCAAGTATACTCGAATTTCCTAGGATGGTATGGGAAACCCAGTTGCCAGATTCAGAACCACGAACAAAATCAACATTTACCATCATTCACTCTACATGGGTGCAGATCCCACATGCACTTGAAGCACCTTACCTGGAACATCCTTTCTTGCGTGGGCGTCACAGCAATGATGTCATACTTCTTTGCAATGGGCGACTGGAACTGAAACGAATGGAAATTGAGGCCACAGGACCGTGAGCAAGAAGGTTCACCCCTTGGGCGAAACAGAAAACAGGCAAGACCGACGAACCGCACGATTTAGAACTAGATCAAGCAGCAAATATGTTCGACAGGTAAGGGAGTATCCCTGAATAGCAGCGCTACACATTTGTTTAGAATTTGGTCATTTTAAAAATTAAACGAAGGCAGGACAATAACAAAACAGGGCATGTACCAGCATGAACCTTAGATACACTACTTACTGGTGTGAAAACATCACCGGTTTCCGCCGTAACAAATGTTTGCCACCACAAGTGGTGCTAATTTATATAAAGAATAAAGAAGCAAGTAAATCTTTTTCTCTAGAACACGGAAATTTTTAAAATTTTGATGATTTCTTTAAAGTAGACATAGCACCCTTTGTGTGGCATTTTAAGTATTCCGAAATAATAAGACCCCTGGGTCTCGAGTATTGATGGCATTTCCCAATGTCCATTTTTTCAACAGGTCCGTGAGCTTTTATAAAAGAGTCTAGACATAGCCGACAACTTTCTCCACAGTGGCCCCTCCAAACCCACATCCGTTCATTAGGTTCTTTGAACGATCTGACTGGTCGACTCCCAACGTTGGCAGTGTGCCTTTACTTGTCCCTAGAGAAAAATTTCCCATGATAAAAAACTGCCGGCCAGGTAATCTGAGGACCGTGCTATAGACTCTGTTATGTGTTCGTCCGGTTTTGAAGTGTTCTGAACTTGCAGTGGTAAAAGAGAAGGGATTGTGCTGCTTCTAGAATGAGTATGAGTTGGCCCGGGCGTACGTTGGCACAACCCCACATAGACTGATCTCGCCGAGCGTTTCACACACGAGTGATGCCACCATAACTTTATTTCACTTAGGCAGGGGACATTGCACGACACAGCTCGTGCCGTCTTGCACCCTGCTCGCACGGACACGCAGTGAGCTTCTCGCACGTCCAGAGACCGAAGTTAAAGTTTCCTCGATGCATCGCAGCAGCAGCGGCGGCATAATGAAACTGGCCAGCGAGACCGGTCCATTCACTGCGCCACGCGGTGCGAGGTGGACTCGCCGGGAGGCCTCATGAGATTTTCCGGAAAGGTTGACCTGTTTAGTGAACCGCCCTGGCATGCACGCGTCTGCTTGAAAGGAAACTTACGAGCCTGTGAGACTGGGCACTCTCGGACAGGACGGCGGTCAGCCGTGTGAGAATCCTCAGCTTTCTTCCCCGGGAGGTGGACAGGTCCTCCGGGCCGAGGCTGTAGCAGGGAGGCTCGGGAATCTGCCGTACACGAGCACAACGCTGCAACGCCCAATCAACCACTTTCCCTCAAGAGGGCAGTGCGACACGACTGTAATGCCATGTTCGTGTCCAATATTGTTGGGGATGAAAAAGGCTCGACCGGCGTAAAGCTGAAAATAAAGATTGAATCGGTGAACTTGTGCCAGCAACAAAAGGACGAGCGTCACGAAAGCAGCAGCGAGCGTCGGGGTGTCGGCGTGACAGCTGGCTAGCGGGAGACTGCAAGAAAGTGAGTCGGCAAGGCCACGTTGAGCTCCTTATCTACTTCGCTCAAGAGACCTGCTTCTCTCTTACACTCGGGGTAAGAGTAAACACGAATCTTCTGGAAGTACGAACAAGCGTTCCCTTTTGGACATACATGCGGCGATATCGTTCCGTTACAAGAGCAACCCAATTTTACCCTTTTTGGCTGCCAGCAGCACTGAATGGCAGTCAACCATGGTGTGCCTCTCTGGGATAGAGCCACTGATAAGGCATAAGCTACGGAGTATTGGCACTCCACTCCTCGATTATCTCGTGGGTGCCGCCATTTTGGTGCTTTTACTTGTCGTTCGATTTACTTGCACCTCCTGAACCGATGCAGAAAAGCGTAGGGCGGTGTACTTCCGATCGTGTCTGAATACACTTCCCTGCACCAGTACAGGAGATGCAGGTAAATCTAACAAAGCTAGTGTGTCGAGTGGGAGTAAACGGCGATAGTTAACTTCCTGAGCTTTAAATACGGTGTTGGGTGGCCCAGTCGATATCTTCTCTCTCTGTTGCGATTGAAGATTTCTGCGGGACAGAAAAAGTGTTTCCAGTGATTTCAGATAAAGCTTGAAATAATTGGCAAATTTGGTTTAAAGCACCAAGGCTAGGTGGCAGAAGCTACTGCCTGTTATTTTATCCATGGCTGAAGTGTCATTAATTTGAAGCATAGTTTATTTGGCGGCTCGACGCCCTCCCAGAAGACGTGCTGAAACCGTGATGCCAAGCTTGTGTCCAACATCGTTTCCTGGCAAGAACGACCCAGTTTTGCCCTTTTCGGACACCAGGCACGCTGACATGGCGAGCGACCATGGCGCGCTTCTTGTTCACTGCCCTGGGCTTATGAGCAGCTAGAGTTCCTCTATATGCTCCCCCGAAAGGGGAGCAGAGTTGCGCATTTGTTTTCCCCGCGCCGCCACGCCGCTATTCGCCGAGATCCATCACGTGAGGAGCAAAGCATCCGGCGCCGTGCAAGAAAGCCACCTTTACAGTCGCTCCGCCGACGTTTCTCGCGCCCCGGCGTATGTTCCCCTGCTTTCGCCCTCCTTCTCCTCCTCCTCCTGCTTTCAATGCGCGGCGGCGCGCGCGGCGCCGCTATTCGCCAAATTTAGTCACGTGAGGAGCAAAGCATCCAGGGCGTGCAGGAAAGCCGGCGCTACGGCCACCCGCCGAGGCTGAATGCGCAACTCTGCTACCGTAGGTAGCTATAGGGGGTATTCACTGGGCGCCATATTTGAGGTAACTGCTCACAGCGCATGCCCGGGAAGAGTTTCCCGTCAGCTCTCGGGCAACCGCAAGAGAAGAGGGGAAGGCGAAATCCTCTTATCACCGGGACTCTCCTTTGTAGGTTCCAGGGTTCTTCAAACGTCGCTATTCTCCCCCTAGAAGATTATAGAAGATTAACTTGCCACTCAAAATTTGTACAAAAGCATCTTTCCCTCTCTCTCTTCACCTGTGGTCAGAAAGCAGCAGCGAGCTCACCTATGACGCCCAGTGAATACTCCCTATACAGGAACTCTATGAGCTGCCGAAGAACAACGACATCTATCGGCAGCTCTCTACAGACGTGTAGCTAGAGAATAAAAGTATAGGCGATGGCAAGCAAGGCGACTGGCCGCCGTCATGTCTTTGCTCGTGCGGACAAACCCTTGCAGTTGCATGCGTGATGAGCAGCGGTATCACCTTGTTTTTAGTGCCCAGCTCTTGCGATCCCACAACGACGTTGAGAGCCACCACATCGTATCCAACTGTGAAATATAAGCATGAAAATCCACATTCCACAAGACTCCTACAACCAGTCGCGGTAAAGTTTAACACAAGTTGTCGAAAACGCCGAGGACATCTTACGTTTAAACGCTGCCCTGATCTTGCCGATGACCGTTGCTTTATCTAGCTTTTCAGACTCCCTCTGTACCAGTATATTCAGGTCCATCGCCGTGTTAAATTCTCCGATGACACCGATGCTAGTACAACTGACACTACCGACTAGTACCGACCACGGTGGTACCGACCATAGCAAAGCGGGAAAAACGAAACCAGCGTGGTCTGCAGTGTTGCCACGACGCGAGCGCTCGATGCCAAATTTGAAGGATAGCCGCAAAAGCGTAAACTCCACTATCAGTTGTAATTTCATATAGGCTAAATATCTTAAATTATTTTGATATTTTTTAAGTATAAATTAACCATTTTTAAATATCATAAAGTGTTAAGGTACACTAAAATAAATAGCGAGTTTGTTTTATGATCACGCCAACGGCTCAATAGAAAAAAGCTAGCCAAAGCCGCAACAGCTAGCCGCGACGAGGCTGGGGTCGTTCGTGCGGAGCATCCCGTCTCTCCGTCCGTCCACAATGTCTATTTACAATCAAATCCTTGAAAATAAACTCAAGGAGCTCGCCAAGGGAGGATCAGCTGTTGCCAAACAAGAGCTGTTGATCCAGCAGAAGAAGCGTGAGATCGAAGCCAAGCTTCAAAATGCACAAGCCGCGCAAGCCAAGGCAGCCGGCGTAGGCCTAAAACCAGCTGCGCGAAAGCCCCCACCGCCGCTTCCGACGCCGACAATGTAAGCGAGTTTAGAAGACTCACCTGGTTGTTGTCACTGACTTGAAATGGAGACAGTCTTGTTGTCGGATCCCCGGTTCGCTCTTCGATCGAATGGAATCGAAAGTCGCATTGAACGTTATCGCGTTCCATTTCAGAAAAACGGAGCCCGTGGACCGAGCGGAATCGTCTCGGGTGAATTCGTTCAAGAACGATGGCAGCTTTCTGGAGCAGTTCAGGAAAATGCAAAGCATGAAAGGTAAAACGGCACCCTATAATAGTTTAAAAAAAATAGAAATCGGAGGCGCATTGGCTCGCATGTGTTGCTCGTCACCGTGGCGACTGCGTTGAACGCTCGTAACGATGGCAGCGTCTGGTGCCTCGAAGATAGTCGTTTAAATGGCCCATTTTGCACGCAGTTCTTATCGTGTGATAGCGCACGCTTCTCGAGTAGTACTTTCTTTTTACTTCAAATGGTGCGTGCTTTGATGTTTGCTAAGAACTATTTTCGCTAGCAGACGACACGGATGCAGGGAGCGATGTGGCGAACGTACTTTTTGTTTCTTGTGCGTGCATTACGCTTTGCGAACCTATGATCGCTCGATTCTGGGAAAGCGGTGCCATTGTCTTCCCTTCCAGCAAAAAAATAATGCAAACAGATGGAAGCATAGAGATAGCAAATAGGCTCGAGGGGCGATGTTCGGTTAGATTCCCAGCCCATATCTGTTGTCATGAGCAGTCACCATTTTGGTACGCCTCGTGAAACTGCCGCCTCACTCGATCAGCTCCTCAACTTGGTTTATCTCTGTCAAACTCCTGAAACGATATCAACCTTTTGGGACTCTCTGTTGGCGGGAAAATTATATCTTGCCGTCATTCTTTTACGAAGCATCGGCACCGCATGTGGTGGCGGAACAAAGTTGTTTGTTTGTTGTTAATGCAATCAATGCAAGGTCGCAAGTGATCTGGACAGAATAACGAATAATCCCTGGAGAAGGGGACCAAGGGGGACAAACATACAAACAAATCTCCAAACACAGCTAGGTGACTGGTGCGCGACTGAAAAATCCGCCTGGTCCTGGCATCGAACCAGGGACTTCTCCATTTCCAGTGGAGCGCTCTACCAACTGAGCTAACCAGGAGTTAGACATCAGTAGAGTGAACAGGTTTTTACAGCCGCCACCAGTCTTGACACATACGAGGGTGAATGGCCTGCATTTTAAGGTTATAATGTTAATGCAATTAATGCAAAGTTTCAAGCGAGCTGGACAAGAATAACAATAATAATCCCTGGAGAAGGGGGACAAAGGACAAATGCAAATCTTCAAACAGCTAGGTGACTGGTGCACGACTGAAAAAATCCAGTGGAGCGCTTTACCAACTGAGCTAACCAGGTGTTAGACTGAAGTAGAGCAAACACGTTTTAACAGCCGCCACCAGTCTGACACAAACCAAGGGTGAACGGCCTGCATTTTAAAGTTTGGAGATTTGTGCTTGTCCTTTGTCCCCCTTGTTCCTCTTCTCCAGGGATTAGTATTGTTTGTTTTGTTTCCATAATTTCTTTTTGGCAAGCCTTTTTTTTTGGCATGCAAACAAAAGTAAAAAGATAAGCTTATCTGACAAGTCCTGTCAACAGAGTCTATGAGTGCTTGATATATAATTGATTATCATTCATCATCATGATTTTAAATTGGTTCATTCAAATCAAAGAAGCAAAAAAAAAAAAAAAAGACTGATCCAGGAGCCTAAAATGGCAGTGATGTACGCTACTTCCCAGAATCGAGTAACTATATGGAACATTCAACAGCTGGCAAGGATAGTGCTGCACGTCGTAGCATTGTTTCTCATCTTGGCTTTGATTCTGTACTCATCTTGGCTTGGATTCTCTTGGGGGTGAGAGTTTTGATACCTGGGGAAAACAAAAACTTTCTCGGCTGCTGATTGAATGAGCCGTCATAGCTTTCCATTAAGCGTTTATCGTCAGCCAATAAAAAAATTTTTTTCACCTGTTCTTGAGATTACAATTGGGCAGTACCTTGGTGAGAACTTTTCACCAACACATGGCTGGTGAGAGGGGCCATTATGGCCTGTGATGTGCTTGTCCCAGATGCTCCTTTGTCCACCGCTGGATTTCAACCTGTGTGTTGCAGGAAAACAGTTCGGGACTTGCTAAGGAATCACGAGTTGTCTATCTCTTCCGACGCGAAAAGGCAGACGGTCACAATTTCAGCTTGCGTCTGATATCACTTTATCGTAGTGCTCGATTTGTAGCAGAAGGCCACACAATTTCAGCTTCATCCGATATCACTTTGTCCCAGCACTCTGTTTGTAGCAGACAGTCAACTTTCACATTGATCGTTGTTATGGCCTCTTCCACACCCTGGGAATGACGTCCGTTGCTGATGTAGTAGTTGTTGTAGTTGCTGATGTTGTGGTTGTCTTTGTTGATGTTGTAGTAGGGTACACGGTGTCTGTCGTTGATGTTGCAAAATCCTTTCAAAATATTGCCCTGCCGCCCACAGGAAATCAAACCCTGGTCCGCTGCCTGCGAAGCAGAGACATTAAAACAGAGCTACACCACAACAATAACAACCCGCTTTATATTTAAATTTTTTGTGGTACACGATGCCCACTGCATGCACTTTCTGGAGAAAGGTAAAGAAATAGCCGATGAAATGCCATCGTAGCACTGTCAATGCCAAGAGTTCGTGCCGGGAGGCATGTTTTCACACTCTCCAGAACAAAAGCATTTGAAACAAAATGGTCAGACGTCTGTTATATTCCGAACGCTTTTGGTCACGCGCCGTACGGCGCGCGAACACAACGCTGATTCCCAACGACTTTGCCGTGACATGTCGCAGCCATCGCTGTGACTGTACTGTGTGGATTAACACAGGACTGCTTAATTTTTTCGAATACCTTAGCAGATGACTCAAAGGTGTTCGCTTGTTTCATTTTCGTCTGCGAATGACGTTTCGTAGTAGACGCATGCCGGCCTTAGCTCGTGTTAGCAGGCGAAACGCCTGCAAGCAGTAGTCTCAGCTTTCTTTGTGAGAACCAAATTAGATCTCGCTCCTGCAGTGACCAAAATCGAGCCCCTGGGCCATTTACCGGGAACTAAGGTTTTCATGTGCAGTCTGAGCAAAGTAGAGGTTCAATGTAAACTTACCGTGATTCGGTGGCGCAGCGTCTTCGACAGTGGCCTCAACACCTCCGGGACCGTCGGTGCCACCTGCTCCGACCAATAACACCGGTGGTTCTCAGCCAGGAGGGCTAGTCATCAAACTCCAAGCTCCAGCTCCCGTTAAGTAAGTCCACTTCCATTTGTACACTGAACATATTAAGTTGAACATGTTAACACTGAATGAGGAGTGTGTGACGGAACAGTCACGGAAACTGTTGCAAAATATGTAGCACATACATAGAGGGTGTGGCCATAAGGACTGATGCATTTGGCACGCCTTCCAAAATTTGAATTCCAAATGTATGTACCTGAAATTGGGCACATGAATATAGTTTGCCAGAAGTTTTATGTCTCTTTTTCTAAGAGCTCAATTCTGAGAGTAGTGATATATTAAAAATAAAGCAAAAACAAAGGTTGCATATGTCCTATGCCAGCCTGTTTGTCTGCACTACAGGTATATGAGGGCGCTCCCAAGTTACTCGCTGAATGCAAAACTCTAAAAACCAATGGCCTGCCGATGAGCGAGATAATCGCAATAATTAATACTTTTAATGAAATATATGAACAATGACTACCTGGGCGCAAACTCACAAACCAGTGTGCAGACGACAAACGTCCGGCATAGGGCGTAGAAGACACGTAACGTCCGATGTTGCTTTATTTTTAATATTTCATTACCTCAGAATTGAGCTCTTAAAAAAAATAGACATAAAACTTCTCAAGAAACTACGTTCTTGCATGCCCGATTTCAGGTACGTACGGCTAGAATTCGAATTTTACAACGCACGCCAAATATGTTAGTCCTTACTGCCACACCCTGTACTTCAAGAGACAATCTGTACAAAAGAGTGGTAAAGTAAGAAGGAGGAGCGAAATTCCAAACGTGCCCTTACGGGAATCGAACCCATGACCCCACGATTGTAAGCTCGACATAGTGGGTAGACGCAAAGGTAGCTGGCTTTGTCCCTACTACGGAAGCCTCAGTAAACGTTTAACGTGATCACTGGACGCCGACGTTACGGGGTCACAGCGTTCAGCATTCGCATTTGAATGGTTTACGGAAAGAAACAAAAAATCCAAAACATGCCTGCTGTCAGATAAAAAAAGGACAGAGTTTAGGATAAAGTAACATGCTAATAGCCAAAGAAAAATAAAAAGACTGCAGTGGCCACCACAAACCTTAAAGAAGGCCGCGAAAGTATATTTTATGTGTACCGACCTTATTTGTGAGAAAAAGCGACATGTTACGCTCGAGTGACACCAGTCAAGGTCATATAAGTAGGGGTGTGCAAATACTCGAATATGCGAGTTCGAATCGAATAGCAAGTTCCCGAATGATTGGATTCGCGAATTGAATTCCTAGTATTCGGTCACTCGGATATTCAATATATTCGGCCGAAGACGCGCGGTCGGCGCGGAGCTGACAAAAGAGCCTTTTTGTTTCCAGATGTTAGCGCCGTGATGTTAGACAAACCATGCGAGAAACACCTATTAGTCCTACCATTTCCTAAAAATCAAACGCACAGGTTAGAAGAAAGAAAAGTAACGAACGCCATAAACTTTATAGCACGGAGATTTACTCATGATCGCGACACAATCTAACCTTGATTCACAACTGAAACATCCCGTTTGCGCTGCTTCCAGAGAGGAATTGTTGGGAGGCCGGAATTCCGCGCCATTACTAATTCTTTTCACGAGTAAAGCCTCTCGTTTCAAATTGAAGCGCCGATGTAGAACACACTTACACTCACAGAAATCGGCGACTGCAAGGTCACAAAAAGATAACCACGTTAACCATGCCGATGAAACCAGCCGAGTTGTCGTCGTCGTTTGTTTGGAACCACTAGCTGCAAATTCCGATTCGGGACGAAACGGAATGGAAAAATAGTAGGGAGTTTTAGAATAACATATGCAATTTTCACGCACGCTAGCGCTAAATGCTTGTATTAGTGCACGCGACGCAAGAGAGTTTTAGAATAGCGTTTCTCCGTCGCAACGCAAAAGCCCAAGCAGCTCGCGCTTGCGACGCCACCAAGGTACAGTCACAATTTGTATTTTACACACAAAATGCTGTAACTTTAGAAAAAAAAAAGAAACAAGTTTTTTGGTTCAGAGTTCTATCTTAGATTTGCTAAAACATGAGAATGCGACGCTAGCAGTCGATCGGTCGTGTCCGCTTTCGTCGCCTCGGCATGAGAGGTCTCATGTACTGACCTTCGCACATCATACCTTCGCCGAGAAATGTTAGCGCGTCGCAAGCATCAAGTTGCCGGTGATCGTTGCCAAACCGAGTACAATGTCGTCCCGTATTGAAAATTGCAGTCGCAAGGATGCCGCCGACGTCGCCCTCACAACGCCGCCAAAGCAGCCGCCAACATAATCCTGGAAGCCGCCATTTTTAACTCCGCTCGTCTTGGCTTTAGCCAACTTCTCATCACGAATCCTCCTTGGAGAAGTGCAAAGACTCTGCATATGCACGCTATTTCCAAGAAATAGCACACGCTAAAATTGCGTACGCAAAGTCCAAAACCTGGTTTGCGTTCGGAGCATGCGCAGTGGCGACGACGCCATTCTTTGCGTCTGCAAAGCTTTAGTGTGCGCTATTCTAAAACTTCGCTAGTGTGCCTAGATTTGAGAGGGTTTCTAACCGTTCAATAGCCGCGTTTGAATTACGAACTGCGAAAAGGTGACGAAAAGACGAAAGCGTCGATCGGGCAGGCGTCGTCGCTCTTCTGTTTGCTCGCCTTCTTTCCATGTGACAACACAACACATGCGCACGTTCTACGACCAATCTGCGCAGGAGCCATCTCTGTGGTTTTCAGTTTTGCTTGCTCCCTCTTTTAAGTCTAGGCTATCTAAAACAGGATAGATGGACGGAGGAATGTATGCATAGCGGCAGTTGGACGGTGACTTGCGCCACCTAACCACATGTTTTTTTCTTACTTCAGATTATATTGTTTAAGCCTGTTTACTCAGATTTAACAGCTATCTGTTTATTTATATAAAATAAAATCCAGGGTGCCCTTTTTCTTCCTTAAAATTGAGACCAAATATCGCAAAATGCCCCTTTTCTGAGATATATAAACATAAAAAAAGGACATGTCGCAGTGTTAGGTCGTGCTTTTAACGAGAAAAGAAGGCAGGCGTGGCTGTAACTTTGGGATTTTTTGTGACGCTTAGGGTAGATAGATTATGTTTGCACCATAAAATTGGATCTTTAGTGTCGAACGTCCATCAACAGCTGCTTTTCTTTCTTTCTTCTTTTTTTTTTTCACCAGAACTTTTATACATTTGAGCTTTTGTTCCGTACGAGATGCATATTCTGCACCAGGCGCATACTCTGCACATATAATAATCTCATTCACAGCACACTTTGGAAAATTCCTACAAATAAAGTCACTATTCAATATTCGGCTTTTTTTTTCTTAATTCGATTCGGCATTCGATTTGATAACTACTACTATTCGGTATTCGCACACCCCTAATTTTTAACCATTATATCTGTTCAAAATAGGTGGGTGTTCATAGGGGAAATTACGGTAGTTTGATATTCAGAGAACTAGGAACGCTGTGGCTGATGAAGGGGAAGCTGTCACTTCCGTGCCTGGTGGAGATTACCCTTTTGCGCATCCCTGAACCTAGTACATGTGTGCATGGGCACTGCCCTTCTTTCCAGGACCCTGCAGCCGTCTGCTGTGGCGCCTCTGTTGGATGGGGAAGAGGACGAGGAGGAGGATGTCAAAGGTAGGCAGGCAGTCGCTCTGGCCGGCCGCTTGTTGCAAGCGTTCTTAGCCTCCTGCCGCCCTAGGCAAAAGTTTGCCCAGGGGGTTGATTTTGCCTAGGGCATTGCTGGTGGGGCAAAGTTCTGGTCAAGCTTTTTGGGGCCTCAAGAAGTTGAGTGCATTGGTGAAATTATTACAAATGAATGAAATAGACCCTTGCAAAGTTTCGCCAATGACATCAATTTTGAATGGGACATTTCTGGTGGGCAAAGTCCTAGGCAAACTGTTTGACTCCTTGGAAAGTTGGGCACATTTGTGAATTGATTAAAGAATAAACGAGAGGGGGCCTTAGGCAGATATCTTACCTAGAGCAGCAGAAATCCTTGGGAGGCCCGCCAATCGCTCGCAAAGTACAGTGGAACCTCGTTGACACGTTCTCAGTTTCTGCGTTTCTCGGCTTTTACATCCGGAAGCGCCGGTCCCGCCGAGCTCCCATGGAAACACATGTATTAATTTTCTGCTTAGTGCGTTTGCTCTCGCGGTTCTTGCGTCTAAAAGCCACAGACAGAGTGCCGACGGCACCGGCCGATTCACACGACTGACAGCGGGGATCGACCTAAACCACTTAACGACTGCCCAGGGACAGTGTCGTCCAAGAGCTAATGCGACGTTTGTCTCTGCAGTCGCGGCGCTATTGCATTAATATAGAAGAGAATCGCATGCTGCTGTTAGTTGCCGTGCGAGACAAAACACCGTGAGAGGCTTAGCGCAAAGTGCCACTAGCTTTCCTAACCCAAATCATGACACAAATGTGGTCCCCTGCTCGAGAAGGGTCGGAGTAGAAGCGACGGAGTCCTGGTCTCGCAGTAGGGGCGTTTGCCCCTCTCCTTGTCCCCGCATACTCACGCACAACACGTTGATGCGCCACGGGTGCAGCAAACGTCTTGCCCAACTTCGTTGGGGGTCTTGGTCTTGCCGTACGAGAGGCTGGATGGATGTCGAGGACAGAGCGCAGCGTGCTAGTGGAGTTTCGACAGAAGCTTCTTGGCACGGACTTGAAGGGATACCGGAGCTTGCGACGCGTCTGCCGGGAACAGTTCCCGTCGCTTTCTTCACTCGTGAAACCAAGAATCATGCGACAGAACGAACCAACGAACGGGCAAAAGGAAACAATGCGCCTACTTGTTTTGCTTGTCGGAAGAAAAAAAGTGCGTTGTGGCCAGACAAAACCGTTTTCGAGTCAAGCCCCACGAAAATTCGTAAAAAGCGCCGACCAAAAAAGCACCTTTTCACTCCCAGATTTTTTACTTAAACCACATTTCAGATACATTTAGTCTGGCAATTAAAAATGTATTTCTTTTTAAGAAGCAACTCGACAAGGGTTATAGGAATGGAGAGTTCGGTACATACTGCTTACCTGCGAGAAGGACCGAGGAGGCAGACACCAAAACACCACACACTTTAGGAGCCAGCCCATGACTGCCGGTCTCCCAAACCCGGCCTCGCACGTGGTATTCTGCGGCCGGAGCGCGAGTTCTTTTGCGCAGGGATGGGCCACGAAGCCCACAGGGTGTGTCATTGTGCTTTGTTTTGTTTCTGTTAGTTTTCTGGTCCGTGTTGTTGCACGGTTCTTGGTCCCACGCGTGAGAGGAGCTTCAAGAACTTTGCCCGGCTGACGTGCTGCAGGTTCCAGTATTCTTCCGAATCTGCGTAAAGAAGCTTCGGTCAAACCTCGTCTAGCATGTCGCGATCCCCTGCACGTGCCACTACATCCGGCGAGACATTTTTATGGCTCTGGTGCACCGAAGTGGTGTGCACGACTGCGCGGGGATGAACTGACGAGGACCTCTGCAAACACATCTCCGCAAGCTGAGGACATCATTGCCCACCTGCGTTTCAGTCGCCCAAATCGCCGGGTGGAAATTGACACACTTTTTCTGGATGTATGTGAGATGATGTCTACAAACTTTTGCAGTATGTTTATGTGTATTTCAGTTTCCACCCTACGAATGTTTGCACGAAATAAATTGTTTCGCGACAGTTAGCTATGTGTCTTGTCTCTAGCGCCCCTGAATGGTGTTCTCATTCCTAACTTCTTCCTGGATCGTACGTTTTATTTCCTTGATCCCTCAAAAAACGTATCAACGAAGTTCTACTGTATTTGCACAGAAATAGGCACATTCTTCTATAAAGAAAACCCCGTGGCAGGCATACTTTCCTGCAGCGTTCACGTAAAGCCAATCATTGCGATTTGCAAAAGGAGGTCAGCAAAGGATAACGCACTGTGTGGGGCCGACTATGCTGGTGCTCGGCAATGGGATCTGCAACGGGATTCTGAGCATGCGAACGTCATACTTTACGTTCCACCGCAGGTCACTTCTTTTAGCCGAGATGTCCCAGCAATTGGCCATGCAGATAAGTAGACGTGCAAGCTCTGGTCGTGGGAAGGTTCGGCAATTTTTGGAGCAAACAGGGTAGCCTCGTAGGTAAACTCGTTGGTGTCACTAGCCCTAGCCTTCATTAAAGAAATTCGGTGATGGACTGTAACGTGCTGCTCGGCCTAGTCATTCCAGCCTTCTTTTTTTTCACTCCCAATGAGAGCATTTCAGCATTTATAATGTTCTCTTTGAGCGGTTTCACGACAGGAAAGTTAGCCATACTCGACGCAATGTAAAGGGGAAGTGGGGATGGCTGGTATGGAGCTCAGCATGAAAACTGCTTAGAGCGGAAGAATAACGACTCCGACGTTAAATGACGGGTGACTAGAGAAAGGACCACTTCTGTGGTCTGGAGCTTAAGAACCACTGTGTTTTCGGGGAATTAGATTGCCTGCCACGATCAGGAATGATGTTTGAGTGATGACTGGAAGCCGTCAAACATCTTGAGAAGACGGTGGAGAGTGGGTGTGCCTGCAGGGCGCGGGATGCGCACTGCGAGGTCTCAGGGGAGGCCCTGCCAGTCTCTTGTGCACAGGGCGTGCGCGGCGCCATTGAGCGGGTCGCCATCTGCGTGGCCGTCAACGGGCGCACCGCCGAGGAGGACGCACGCGTCGCCCACCAGGGGGACCCCGCCTACCGGTAAGCTGGAGTAGCTGTGAACGTTCCGTTCGCAGAGCAGAGCGTCGTGGACGGTCTCGAATTTTTGACACCGAGTATTGCGGGGAAGTGGACGTCGCTCTTGCAGGAGACGCGACGAGTGCGATGACATGAGGGGCAGCTTCACCGCGCAAGCGCATGAGCCGTTGTGCGTCTCGCAAATCCCTCGAAAGCGGCGCACGCAGCTAGGCGATTGTGGTTGCTGCGTCGTCTGCTTGCTCACGGCCGTCTTTGAAGTTGCGCTCGTACTATAAGAATAACGCATTTACACACACCTAAGTGGCACGCATAATGTCCAAAGGTTCAAGAAGCTACCTTCTTGTCATGCTTCAGTACAAGATCTACATCTCATTAGCGCAAAGCGAAGCATGTATCCCACCTAGTTGCTTTTTAAGGTTGTTTCCCAGCAAGCGCTTTCTTCAGATTTTAGTGCATGTGACTCCTTCTCCATCAACGAGGAGTTGGCGACGAAAAGGAAAACGAAAGCGACACTCTGGCTTTGCCATTTGGTCACTCTACCATAAGCTGAACACTTGGTACTGCTGTAAAGGACTTCTCCCTTCAGTTGCTGAACGCTAAACTGATTTAGTAAAGGCATTGGGGTTTCAAGACAGCGAGGAAAAACAAGACGTTGGAAAGAGGGAAATAACCAAGCAGTGGTTGCCTGACCAGCGGTGTAATTCGAGGGAAGAATAAATATTGTGTGTGCACCCGTTTGTGATGGGACGTTTCTGTTACTTGGATTGTTATTTTTAGCAGCCTTACATTCAAAGGCTTAACCTTAGTGTTTTGGAAAAATGTAGTGATAGTGATATTTATTTCGGCTCAGGAAAGCCGCAGCGCCGCGTCTAAGGATAATGAATAATATGGCACAAATAAAACAATATATAGATATTAACTGTGGATGTTAAAAACACTGGCTAGGTGGTGCAAGCCTGCCACCTAATTTATGGGGTTCACCCTATATGCATCCATCCATCCAGCTGGAGCAACTAAATTGTGCATCTTTCGGCATCTGGTCGAGCTAGATCTCGGCGCTTTGGCCCCACGCTCCCGGAGGTGTCTGCTTATGTGCCTGCTGGACGGCGAAGCCGAGCCTGCTAGAGGTCAGGAGAAACGCTGAGAATGTGCTCCATGTTGTTTGGGCTCAACTGCAGTGCTAAGCTTGATTTTAAAACTATACTAGTATATTGCATGGTAGAAAGTGTAACTATCTCTGTTATGATCTGGCGTGCAGGTCAGGCAAGCTGTGTGTAGCATTGAGAAGACGACGGCGAGACTATAACATGAGAAGCGGGCTCGAGCTGAGGATCAGGGTTGCAGGCTACAGTCATCATTGGAGCAGTTTGGGGCTTAGAAGGTTTCCTCTATAAACCATTACTTGTGTGAAAGAATCATTGCTTTATTTATTCAGCCTTAGGGAGGTTGTTCTAGTCTACAGCCGTTTTGGGAAAAACGAGTACTGGAAAGTGTTGTTGCTTGATCTTTCTAAAATTAGTAGTGCAGCGTGGCCCTTTCTGAGAGAGCTGGACGAACCTGAGTCCATTCATTCCGAATAAAAAGAAATCTGCAACCCAGAAATTCTCTGCTGGCACAAGAGGAGTGGAAGATCGAGTTCCCCAGTCACTTATAATAGAATGTGTGTAGGTAATAAGTTTGTCAAAATTCCGCTCGAACAAGTCTGTCAATCAAGTGGCAATATCAGCCTGTATTCGAAGTTAAGTTTAACTGCAGCTGGCACTCTAGCCGTCGGGTTCTTGGCAGCCAAAATGGCCCTGGCCAATGCCGCTTTGTGCAGCACAAATATGTCTCTAATTGTATTTCTTGAGTTCTCTCGTCAACGGAGCCACTCCCCATGCTTCTGCGTTTTACCAATGCCTAAATTGATGCCAGTAACTGATTGTCTACATGCAAATCGATAAAGAAAATGATGAAAACTAAAACCCAAATTGCTGCGAGTTTCCTAGGCCCAACACACAAAATGCCATCAAAAACACGGTTCTACAAAAACCACTTGAATGCTGACAGTGTGGTGGCAGGCTACGTGCTCATCAGACCAATCGTCCTCCTCCCTTTCATCTTTGACCCCGCTTTCTGTGCGTGGGTGCGGTTGGCAGTGTGATCATGCCGCAAAAGATGGACTTATGACCGAACCCCGAGCTCTTGGCTTTCACCGCACTGTCAGCCGGGTGGTAAACAAACGAGGCCAGTTGGTTCATTCTTGTTTATTGATTGCCCGCCGCTTCGTCGGCTCTGAAGCAAAGCGCTGGCCTACAGATGCCCGGGTGGCGGGCCCCGAAATTCGATATCCTCGTCGATTGGCAGTCTGGCTAGGGTTACTGCTTCAGACCCTGCGGGGAACGAAGCAGGGCGAAAATAAAAGCGCCAGGGAACGGGACAAGAAAGGTGAGACAAACAAAGTGCTACTATCAACTGAACTTCAATTCGGAAAAAAACATGGAATGTATATACTTTCTACTCACACTGATGACGCAATGTACTAAAATTCTTTTAATGCGAAGGCATTAACTTTCCCATGGAGCGAGTCGATGTCATCAGCTTTGAAGCCGCGCCAAACGGCAGCTAAACTCCCTCTCCCAATGGAGCGAAGTGAAGCCGCGATCTGAAGGCTCCCAGCTTTGAAGCCACAACAAAAGCCACGCCAAACAGCAGCTAAATTCCCCTGTCCCAATGGAGCGAATTGAAGCTGCAATCTAAAGTCTCCCAGCTTTGAAGCCACGCAAAACGGCAGCTAAATTCACCTCTCCAAAAGGAGCGAAGTGAAGCCGATTTGGGATGGATTATGCTCCCATTGGCTCTCGTTCGGCATAGTTCCAAAAACCACCACCAGAGAAGCCCTCTTCATGGCGGCGCAGCGCACGCAGCGGCCCGGCGAGGTGTGGCAGTGCGGGCCTGGCCCTAGAGCTTGCACAAGCAAACTCTGCAGAGGTTGTGCGGCCGAGCTCAGCGCGGCACGGCCACTTCACGAGAGCGCACGCTCGACTGTCGGCCTCTACCTCGGCAGTGCCAAAACATGGCCGTCCACGCCAGTGCGCCGCACACGAACTAAGGGAGCGGAAGAACGACATTCATGCTTTCGCATTCACAACTCATAAGAAGTGCTTACGTGTCCTCAGAATTTGTTTAGTACATTTATGTATTCCCGTGTTTTCTTTACTTAAAGTTTAGTTGGTAGTAGCGCTTTGTGTGTCTTGCCTTTCTTGTCCCTTTCCCTGCCGCTTTTATTTTCAGAGAATGCACCGACTAGCCCACCTTACCATTCTATTGAAAGAGCGGGCGGCTGAGCGTACGCTGTGTGCTGCAGGTTTCTGGAAGCCAAGTCCGGAGAGGAGTATGCGCAGTTCGAGCAGCGGGTGCAGGCGCTGTGTGCGGCCAAGCTGAGAGCACAGCAGGACGGAGCGTTGCCTCTCTCCAGCCGCCTGGGTGAGTCAAGGGGCCGGGCTGCCTTACACAAAGCTTTGCCGTTCCACTTGCGAGCCGTCCTTTGGCGTGCAGTCTCGAAAAGTGGCTCCGTGGAATGGCTGTTCTGAAGGGGAAGTGGTTTCCTTTTCCTGGTTTTGCTTCCCGGTGTTGCCATTTCAGGAGGGCACCATTTTGCATTATCAACAATGTCAGCATCTATCTTTCCCCATATTTCGTCATTTTTAAAATTCTTTTTTTTTTTTTTTAGGGAGGTAATGGTAATTTAGAGCACAGGTTCTCAAGCTGGGTTCGTAGAAACCTAGGAGTTCTCCAGAGTACCCTCATGGGCTCCTCGAGTTTGGAAATTTTCTTAACCGTCCTGGCCATTAAAAAACACTGAACCTAGGGAAAAACAAATTTTTTTTCTGCCTACCTAATTAGGACAAACATGTAACAATAAAAACGTTTGTCAAACAAAGATATGAAATGTTTGCTTAGTATTTACGTTTTAATGCAAATGTTTCGATTTGCGGACGAAATCGAAACTCTATCTTTGTGGGATGATGATGATCGCGTTTGTACCCAACTAGTGTGCACTTCGAGTTTGCTGGACCTCAGAGTTGCCTCAGGGCACACACTAGTTGGGAACAAATGTTACCATCATCATCCCACAGGGGTACAGTTTCGGTTTTGCCCAGAAATCTAAAAATTTTATATTGTACCATAATTATTGGGCAAAAATTTTTTTTTTATGATCATTATTGTTAAGGGAGACACCCCCTGGGAGGGTCAATTTTTGAACCCTTGGCTTAAAATAATGAAATTTACAGGGTAGGCTGGTGGTCATGCTAGAGGGTGCATAACAAAATTTCATTGTCGGTTATGTGGGAAGGAAATTAGGGCAGCTTTTATCAGCAACACGCCTACATTGTTTAGTTAATCGATCGTCGGAAAACTATCATAATATTCAAGATTTTTACTCGCTAGATATGTAGCAGAATGCCTAGGAGGTGCGGCTATGGAAAGATTTTTGTAAAAAGTTATTTATTTCTATCAGTTTTCTCTTCTGCAAAATTGGTCAACTTTTTGGTCTTCTGTGTCTTCGACAAAATGTCAACATTTTTTATAAAAGACATCCGTAAAGTGACAAACAAATTCCATAGCCGCATTCCTTATTAAATTTCAGTCAGGAAAAGTGAAGAACGAGCCTCCCTGTATTGCCATTATCAAACGATAGGATGACTAAAATGAAATTTATGCCAAAAAGTGGAACAAAGAAAATGCATTCAAAGTGCTTCAAACCCTACCTTTTCTTTAGCTTCAATGGACAGAAAATAATTTATAAAAAAATAACTATGTAGTGTAAACTAGTGAAAAGTTCTGGGAATACTCTCTAGATGCTGGTGGATGTAAATATGTAATTTTTTCAAAATAAACGTTTTTGCAGAAATTCTTTTTTCTGGGTAGTGTTTCCCTTTAAGGCAGTTTCGTCCTAACCAGGTAGGAAAAAAAAAGCTTCTTTTCCTAGGTTCAGTGTTTTCTTCAAGTAAAGTGTGCTTCCAGTTTAAGCCCCGTTTTAGTAGATTTGAGCCGCCCACTGATGCATGACTAATGTTCTATACCAGTGGTTCTCAAACGGGGTTCCGGGGACCCGCTGAGGTCTGCGTTGCCATTTTGGGGCCCGCGAAGCCGTTGCCTCACCCCTCAACACCCTCCCCCCTCCCCTTGCCCCCCTCTTGAGAAAAAAATAATTTTTTTGTTGACTCTGGCTAGGTGGCGCAAGCTACCACACGTTATAAAGGGTGCAGCCGTTACCATGTATCTATCCACTCCTTCTTTTACTTAATGCTTCTCACTTCTCCTGTTCGTGTCTAACAGTGAAAGATGCCCTTTTCACACTGCAATTAGTTGTCTTATTTTATACCCCCCCCCTTCCCCTTCCCCCGCTGGCGTGGGATCCCCCATCACCTTCATGGGTCCCCAAGGGTCTCCGACACATCCATGCGTGAGAACCACTGTTCCAAATGCTCTCTAGAACGTATGTGTTATTATTTACAAGATCTGTAGGCTTGTGCACTTTTTAATTGCATCACTGCCGAGATTAGGTGGGGCTCTTCGGCTATCAATGAAAGGGAAAGGCGTTCCTCGAGGCTTTAAAGTTTTTACAACCATTGAGGCAGTTTGCCGGCGATACGGGTACCTCTCCCGGCAGCTGAAATCCACGTCAAGAGGAGTTTTTGGTCACACGACCTGCTTCATGGGGACAAGGTACCCATAAAAGAAAACTCCACGTCAAATATTTTCTGATTTGTCGTCAAGGCTAGCGTAGCTTCCAGAGCTAGCAGCTCAGCATTGCTGCGAGAGCACATGCTCTCGTGCGAAAAAGACACCAAAACGAAGCGGCGCGCTTGAACAAGTAAGTTTGACAGTGTTAGAGCAAGGCAGTTGACGCCGAGTTGCATTGCAGGCAAATGGCTGCCGTAAGTTTCGTCCTCGCTTCGATTATTCAAGTCCGATTTTGCGCACAGAAAGAGGTGATCAGGCCTGAAATGTAAGTGAAACGAATCGCATTCGTGCGCTTTAGAAGCGGCACGTAAAGTTATTTCTCGGGGGATGGATCGTGTTAAGCGAAAAATACAGAAAACTGATGGGCAAGGCTTGCGTCTGCCAGTGGAATCGGCTGGAACGCTAGGTACTTTTCCCCTTTACGAAACCGGTCGCACGACCTCGAAATTCCTTGTACCTGTTGGGAGGAACAGATGCATCGTTAGCAAACTGCCCCCGATATAGGGCGCAAAAAGCAATGAAAACCGATACGACGGCTCGATGCCGGCGTGTTCTGACGGGCGGAAGCAAGTCGGGCAGCTCTTCGTTTGCGGTTCGCAGACAAACCCTCAGACGGTGCTCGTTGCTCAAAAACGTCCGTTGGGCCTGTGCGCGTGCCGCTCAAGATGCCGGTCCCTTGCAGATGCTACGCCGTCGGAGGGTGGTCCGCGCAAGCGCAAGCGGCAGAGCCGGTGGGCACCCTCGGATAACTCCTCCTCTTCCTCGTCCTTTACGGATGCCCTGGAGGATGCCGCCCCTGCAGAGCTGCCTTCCTTCGTGCAGTCAGGTGAGTCGGGGATGCTTAGCGTCGTAACGATCGTCGGCTGTAGGGTCGCCATTTTGGTTCACTGAATGAGCAGTTTCTCATAGATCTCTTTCGTTCTTGGTGTGCCCATCTAAATGCGCTGGTGATGGGCAGCTTCATGGAAACATTCCTCGACAACTGAGATTTCGTTATCCACGCACCAACAAGACGGGCGCGAACCTTGTAAGGGATGTGGGGAGAGGAGCACGAGTGATGAGTGGGTCGCATGCACAGCGCCAAAGATGCTTATAGACCGCTTTATCGTGGGTAGTGCCGTTTTGAAAGCGAGAGAGAAAGGGAAAGGGCTACCGGCGCTTTCCCCCTCGCTGAGTCGTTAGTAAGATTGAAAGGCCCGAATGAAAGGCTTCGTCGGTGTTGGGTGTGTGCAGTGCCCAAACTTCATTTGTGCTTTCTTCTGTTTTACAATCGCAAACTTAATTAGTGCCACGGGCTTCGATGGCGACAGTCCCCCAGTCATCGGGACACCATTGCTCGGTGATAGGGTGCACGAATAATGACAGAACAAAACTAAGGTTCGAATTCGAAAGATTTCAAAATTTTCGTACCGACCAAGGTTCGAATTAGAAAAATTTTAGACTTTCGACAATCGTGGAGTTTCGAGTTAGAAAAGTTTGAAGCTTTCACGGTTTCTAAAAGTTCGGGTTTGAATGTTTCGAATATTTTTTTTCTTGAGGTTCGAGAAATTCAAAGATTTCGAGCTTTCCTAACTTGAAATTCGAGAGATTAGAAAATTTTGAATTTCTTGGGATCTGAAGGTCAAAGATTTCAAATTTCTTTGAATCTGAAGTTCGAAAAATTTAAAGATTTCGAATTTATTTGGATTGGAAATTCGAACGCTTCGAATTTTTATAACCATAAAGTTTGAAAAAATTGAAGATTTCGAATTTCTTCTACACAAAGTTAGAAAAGTTCGAAGGTTTCGATTCTCTTTTAGTGCTAAATTGGAAAAAAAGACTTAGAAGATTTTGAATTTCTTTCAAGTCCAAGTTTTCAAAGTTCGAAGTCTGGTTTTCATGTTCCTCCACAGTTTCAGTTTCAAATAACATTTTCACGCCTCACTGGTTTTCGCGAAATCAGGTTTAGAAACGTTCGGGTGTGATATTTAGACTGCAGGTAGTTGGTCAGGCAATTAAATGAGACGACGAGTGTCCCGGATGTGCTGGAATATTTGCCAGTGCAGAGTGACGTGTGACCATAGATCAGTAATTGTGACCGCCAGCCCGGGGGTCTTTAACGTGCATCACGCAGTAGTGATCACACGAACGCACTGTTTTACGGTACTCATCCAGTTCGAAACGGCCAGGGGCGGGCAGGAGGTTGAGGCTCAGAAAAACCTTGAATCGATCTGGCAAACTACCTCCCTACCACCTCGTACACTGGCACGCTGGTAGTAATCCGATCGAACGCTGCCCGAGTGACGCTAACATATAGTAAATTTAGTTTGTAATTGGTCTGGAGTTTATTTTTCGGGATGGAGGAAACATTGAGCAAAAAGAACAGAAGCCGACACAACTCGACGTCAAGGAGTGTTCTACCATACCAGTGGCGTCAAAAAGAAAACAGGAGAAAAAAAAAGAAGGGGGGGGGGGGCTTCATCCCCCCCCTGATATTTCAGACTGTTAAAGAAAACAATATGGGGAAACAGGGCGTGGTCAAGCTTATTTTATTCTGAAGTTATTTATGCATATGAATAGCTACTGTCTCTCTTCACTGCATAAAAGATCGCGTAGATGGTCACTGTCGGAAACTCGTTGTCAGAAGTTATTACTTGTCACATGCTTAGTGGTTCGGAAGTTCAAAGCTGTCTTTTCGAACTAAATAACTGTGCCATTGGTAAAAAAAAAAATACAAAATTAAGCATAACCAAAATGCAGGGATAAAAATCTGGAGAAAAAAAAATCTATCAAGAACCCGCCGGAAGTGTTCTATTTTTGCATAGTCAGAGGCTCAGAACTATGTAACAAGTTTCTCCAGCCAAAATGTGTACAGGCTAAAAAAAAACACGTCCCAAAAGTGTCGAACTTGAACAATACTATTAGATAACTTCCGCCATGAGTTAATTTATTCCTCAACGTGAAATAACAGTAAATACATTATTTTGTATTCTGCAGATCGCAATGATATGTACTGTCTGTGGTGTTAATTTAAATGCGATACCTCAAACAATTTAGACGAAAAAAATTACCAAGTTTAGGGCATAACTGCCCGCAGATACATGTTTGGACATTTCTTCGAGACTCATCTTGAATAACAATAATCATATCTTAAGACCACACTTACCTAGGCTATACATAGATTATTCTTAAAAAGTTTAACATCTCTTCCGTAAATAGCTTTGGCTATGCCGCACTTCAAATATGGCACAAATGACAATCGTCGAAAACCTGTCGTCCTTCCTCGCTCCTTTGGGAATTTATTTCTTTAAAACTAAGTATGCCAGAACATTGAAATAAACGGCATTGTCTTTCGCAAAAAACGCGGCAAAGCATGTAAAAATTTTAGAAAAGAAATTACGAATGTACCTCACTGCCTGAATTCAAATGAAATTGTCCGCCGGTCTTTCGAAGTTCGACGAACTTCGAACCTTTACCTTAGAAGTTCAAAATTCATCGAACTTTTGACTTTTCAGGATTTGAAAGTTCAAAACTTTTCGAATTTTCTAGATAAATAAGCTTGAAAGTTTGAAAATCATTGAATTCCTTAGTATAGGAGGTTCGAAAGTTTGAAAAGCTAACTTTTTAGTCCAAGAAATCCAAAAGCTCGAAAATCATAGAATTTTTTCGTCTATCAAGTTCAAAAGTTCAAGAAGCATCGAATTTTACAGCGTAATAAGTTCGAAAGTTTTAAAACGATCGAATTTTTAAACGTAAGAAGTTTGACGGTTTTAAAAACATTGCATTTCTGAACATGCAAAGTTCGAAATTTCGAAAAGCTACGAACTTCTTAGTTTTACAAGTTCGAAATTTTGATTTCTGTAATTTTTCAATATAGAAAGTTCGAAAATTCAATATCTTTCGAACCTTTCAAACCGCATCATTTGATCATCGAAACTTCGGTTCGAAAAAAGTTCGCGGCATCCCTATTTACCGTAAAATACTGAGCAAGCGCCCACTCAAAATTATGGGATAATCGCGGAAAACTCTGGGGTGGGCACTTGTTAGGTCCGAGAGCAAAAACGCAGAAGGATCGCATAGTCGGGTGGGCCCTTGCTCGGCCCAACCGCCGAATTCAAAATGGCGGCCATTTGATGCATTTGGAAAAAGGCCATCATTTGAATAGCGTGCGAACGTATAAAAGCAGAGAAACCTTGCAGAAGCATGGATATGAACAGTTTATTGAGAGAAATGAAAAAAAAATTACACCATCTTCCCGAGGGGAATTATGGGGTGATGCGGAGCATCGTGTTGTTTCCGAGGAAAGAGTCAGTTGCGTGCTGACGTCGAGAGATGGTGCCACCGACTGCCCTAGCGTTAGCCCCTACGCTAGCCTTCGTCGCGGCTCGCGGCAGAGAAACTTGGAACGCTCGCCGTTTATTTTTTTCACACTTGAAGGAGAGGAGACTAGAGGAGGAGAGTTGCGCGTGCGCGCGCGGTGTGAGGAGAAGCGAACGCAATCGCAGTGCACGCAGCTGGTAGAGAGAGAGAGCGGAGAGAGTAACCACGCAGCTGTTGGAGAGAGGGAAGGAGGAGAGTTGCGCGTGCGTAGTGTGAGTGCGGACTACGACGCCAAGGCCGCGGGACATAGGCCCGAGCAAGAGATGCTCCGCATCTAAAAACTTGCGTTTCAGCCGTGATCTTCCGTGGTTCTGTTGCAGGAGCAGTTCGTATTTTGAGTCCCCCTCGCGCACTCTTTTACAGTTAATCTTAAATTCACGCGATGTCCAGCTTACATTCTTTCCGTGGCGCCTATGCCATTCAACAACTTCGACTTTCCTAGCAATCGTATACGAGTGCATCGTCCAAACAAGTGAACCGAGCGAACGCAAGCAATGCAGCGCGAGGAACATGGAACTAACCGAACCATCGAACAACAAGCGGAAGCGGAGGGGCAGAGGCACATGGGTACACGGCACATGTGTAGTACACGCGCTAAGCTCTGTGCGGCTTTCCAGTCGCTAGATCCTTCTTTCCAACGTAGTGTATCTTCACTGCTTCACTCTTGCCACCGTGCCCTTGTCTCTCTTCCTTTGTACACCAGCTCGCCTGTATCTTTTGTTATTTCTGCCATTTGACCTCGATTCCCGCGGCGGCGGAGTGTTGCCGTGTTGCGCCGGAGCCCTTCGCCCGATTCCCGCGGCGCCCTTCGCCCCCTCGCCCGCGCTGTCGTGACTCATAACTAGTGCCGGTCGCTTCAACTTCAGGAGATAACGGCCGTCCGTGGCGACTGGGCGCTTGCCATGTCCTTCGCATATTTTTTGAAATTTGCCTAAAATGGGGGGTGGGCGGTTGATGTGTCCTCTGTTTGTTTTTGAAATCGTTGCACCACTTTCCCGTGATTCAGTGACTTTAACGATGTCCAAAAGCCGGTTGGGTGGATCTTCCCAGTTGAGCCCACAGTGGTGGCCGGCTTGTTGTAAAATCCAGTATGGTTGCCCACCTATTTTGAAGAGATAAACAATGAAAAATATCGGGTGGGCGATCCTTGATAACGAGATAGCAAAAGGCTACGAAGAAATTATTGATAAAAACCACGGCATTCATATCAACCACGCAGGACCTGATACGGCAAATCGTGAACACGGCAGATTCGCGTTCCACGGTGTAATGTGTGCGCGGGAACTCGCTACGAACTACAGGGCCGAGGGAACCGATACCACGGGTCGCGGGCATGGCAGACGAATGTTCTACAGGACGGTAAACACGCAAGCCCCCGCTATGCAAGTCACGGGAACCAATGTCTTGCGCGCATATCGCAGACACGACGAACTCGGGTTCTGTGGTGCGACAACGGCGTAGGAACCCGCCATGAGCTTGCTTGTCGCAGATACCGGTACCGCAAATTGTGCAGTTGATCCGTCAGGATTCGGGAGGCAGACATATTTTTTGAATTTTTAGCCAATGGATAACTAGCTAGAAAAATAGGATGGGTGGCCTCTCGTGGAATGGCATTCATACAGGATTTTGCAGTACCGTAAAATACTGCGGAAGCACCCACTTCCTTCAAGCGCCCTCTAGTATTAAGATTTGCCAAACTTCGAATTCTGAAAAATATACGTTAAGCACCTGATTTGACCAATCAAGTGCCCGTGTCTAAATTAACCCAGTTTTCAGTGGAAGTGGGGTGGTTGCTCTTCTGGTATTTTATGGTAGGTTGGTATTTTGGGACCCATTCACACGTCATAACATCGCCAAATCTGAAGCCCATCGAGCTCACATTGCGTGCACATTGCATGCACATTGCGAAGTGCACGGATGTCCAAAATTCATGGCCCTTCTCATCACAAGGGTTCAACCACACCAGGACTCGTCCCCATCACGCCACCTCTGAACTCGCAAAGTCACTCGCCGTCGTGTCTCATACTCATCAAGTTCACGAAGTCATTCACCATGACGTCACAACCTCATCACAGCCATCACATCAAGCAGTTCGGCTGCATCGAAACCTCCGAGTCACCTCACCGCCAACTGTGAATTCAGAAAGTCAATTTCCATCACAACGTAAACTCCTCAAAGCTCATAAAGTCACCCACCATCACATCACAAACATATCGGAGTTCATAAAAGTTGTTCGCCATCACATTACGAACTCGTAGGGGTTCACGAAGTTATTCTGAGTGCTTCACAATGATGCAGTTGGAATCAGAGCAGGGATGCCACCTTTCGTGCCTGTGTACAAACAGGCATTCGGAATGGATGAGTGTACGTTCACTTTATTTTAAAATGCACTATTTAGCTAATTATGACGTTACACAGTAATTCAGACTCGGAGAATTCACCTGGCATAAATCAAAGTGCATAGGAACCTTGGCATGCTCCAACGGGGCAGAAGACTAACGAGAGTGATAGAACTGATGCTGACAGTATGTGACAGATACGACACGGGACACTTAACACAATACGGTGAAAGCTCGTTAATTCACAACCCATTAATTCAAACTTTTGGATAATTCGAACCAGTCACCATAGTCCGGTCACGCAGCATAGAGATACATGCGTAAAACAACCCATTAATTCGTGCTTAAATTGTTTCCGGTACCGATAATTTAAACTGCCGCCACCATGCGTGGAGTTTTCCCAGTCAAGCGATAGGTGGCGCGCGGGAGTCGCTTTGCTAAATGCGGCGGGCGCTTGCCGAACGCAGAGCGTCGCCGGTATCCTTTGTGGGTCATTAGGAGTGCGTGCGCAAATATTTGGACCAACGTCACCGGGAGTGAGAGAGACCAATTGGGGTGCGCGGAGTGGTTTCTTTCGCGCTTTCTGAAGCCTCCCGCCTCTCCTTGTTCTCCGTCTCCGCTTTACCAGTTCTGCTTCTGTGCTTCGTTGAACCAGGCCCACTGTGGTTGAGCTGTTGTGCAATCACCGGATCGTTTCATCTGTGCTTGTGACTTGGGCGGTGGTGTTGGCCGTAGGACCAGGCTACGCGCTTTGAGACCACAATGTCTCGTCGGGTGTACTGGCCCGAGGAAAGTATCGCGCCAAAATGCTCGGAGAGAAAGTGGAGACATTGCGTGAAGTAGATGCAGGAAAAGCGAGCAAGGTCCAGATTGCCAAGAAGCACGAGATCCTGAGGAGCACATTGTCAACGTACATCTGCAACAAGAAAACAGTCGAGGACGCCTATGAAGTTGAAGTTTTTGCCCACGACAGAAAAAGACTTCGCTCTGCCTAACACCCCGATTCGGAGAAGGCCCATCATGTGGGTTGAAAGTTAGCGCTTGTCCTGTATACTTCTTGTCCTTGTCTTTTTTGCACTATATTATATGTTTAACTAAGATGAACCAACTAGCCCAACAACGTACACTACTATACGTGGGTTAAAGACGTGAGAAACCAAGATCTTCCTCTCAGCGGCCCCATCATCATGGCGAAGGCAGCCGAGTTCGCACCACATTTGAAACACCACGACTTCGCCGCGTCTGAGGGATGGTTTCATCGCTTCCGTCAGAGGCACGACCTCGTCTCCCGTATCGTGTCTGGTGAAAGGAAAGACGTGAGCATGGAAACATGCGTGATGTGGCGAAATGGAGCCCCGGAGGGCTACCTGGACAGCTACACGTCGCGTGACATCTTCAACGCGGATGAGACCGGTCTATTTTTCTAGCTCTTGTCGGACAAAACAGTCACGTGCAATGGAGACAACTGCGCAGGCGGGAAGTGAAGTAAGGAGCACATCACCGTCTTGGTCGCGGCAAATGTGGATGGAAGAGAGACGCTTCCCCTGCTCGTGATAGGAAAGTCGATGAAGCCTCGGTGTTTCAAGGACATTCGCACGCTGCCAACGGACTAAGAAGCCAACAGAAAGGCGTGGATGACTGGCGAGTTGTTCAAGATGTGGCTTAGGAAGCTGGACAGAAAGTTTGAATTGAGCAGCCGACAGGTCCTGCTCATCGTAGACAACTGTTCGGCGCACGAGGTCGACGTGGAGTTGAAGGCGATTAAACTAGTGTTTCTTCCGCCAAACACGACTGCAGCACTCCAGCCCTTGAACCAGGGTGTGATCAAGAACATAGAGTCCTTCCACAGACGTCACATGCTGGAACGAATTATTCTTTGTGCGGCCAAGGGGGAACCAGACTTGTAACGTGACGCTCCTCGGCGCCATGCACATGCTGGTCCGCGCATGGGATCCAGTCACTGCCGCAACAATTGCGAAACTGATTCCGTCACTGTGGTTTTAGCGTCTTGGGTACGGAGGCGACTGATGGCGACACCAGAGAGCTTGAGGTTGTTTCTGAGGGCATACGTGATCTGCTGCAAAACGGGAGTTTTGCCGATCACGTCGATGCAGACAGTAGCGCGGTGATCTGTGGCACTATGACAGACGAAGACATCATCGCTCAAGCAGTTGGCGAACCCGTCGCGAAAGCGGAGAGCGACGACAACGATGAGGAGGATGTGGAGGAAACTCCGATTTGGCCATCCGTGCCAGAGATCATAGACGCACTGATTGTCGCGCGTCTTTTCTTCGACTTTGAAGAGGGCAAAGAAGATGCCTTGCGCTTGGTTCAATCCCTCGAACATAAGCTGTTGACCATCACTTTCTAAGAAAAGGAGCAGATGATGATAACTGCTTACTTTGGATCAGTGGTTCTCAAATGGATGGGGTCCGCGAAGGCATTCTAGGTGTCCACGAAGCCCTGCCTCATCAGTCAAGCCCGGCAATCAAAGTTGTCTTTTCTCAGCTCGAAGAAATGTTTCAGTTTCGGGCAAATTTTCTCATCTATTTATTCAATGTATATTTCAACGTATACATTTCCTCCCTCACCATGAACGGGGTCCTCCATCATCTCCGCCGATCCACAAGGGGTCCGCGAAACATCCATGGTTGAGAACCACTGCTTTGGATAATAAAGGTTTGCCATTCCGAGCATTTCCTGTGCACAAGCAGCGTTTATTTTATATTTTTTATTTTAGTTCAAATTTTGTTTAATTCAGATTTTTTTAGCATCCCCGTGTAATTTGAATTAACGAGCTTTTACCCTACTATGTTTGTTAACGCAGAAGAATTCTGATGTGCATATGTAATTACACAGATATGAAACAGGGGAATAAGAATTACGACGTCGGTGATGACAGTGTTCAATGAATAATATGGCGATAGGCATATAATGGGAGGTTCTCTAGTTATTTTCTGGAATCTTTGTTTTTGCTGTTGGCACGCGTTGCGGCACTGTTTCTTTACGTGCACCTATTTCTTGCACCAGTAGCAGCGGGCCTCTGGAAGTGGGCCGTGGGCCGGGCTTAATTGGAAGGACTGTGGGCAACCATGGGCAGGTCGGAAAACCTCTGCGGGCCGGATTTGGCCCTCAGGGCCTGCTCTAGTACACGGAGCCAGAACAGTAATGTAGCGAATTCTGCATACACGAAATGCGTGTGACCTCATCTCACTGCACTGGCAGTCATTCCTACCTGCTCTTGATGAGAGCAACAAATTCGGCAATATGAAATGAATACCCGCAGAAGGTGTCCACCTAGCAACAAGGCCACCACGTCAGCTGATGCGACGCGGTGGAAGCCATGTATAGAACCTTTTTCTGTTTGCAAACACGAGCCATCTCTTGGCTCACAAAAGACTTCTGGTCGCCTCGTTTTACCAGGCCTTCTGAGCGCGTTGATGTGAAAATTCCTGGGCGATGAAGTCTTACGGAAATCCCAAAGCTGGGGATTGAACGAGGTCCTTACGTTGTGTTATTAACATATAAGGGGAGGGGGAGGTCGTCTTATGGGAGTAATAAAACGTCTTCAACAAATCTCTCGCTAATCGTTCCTTTAGCCAACTACCCAGAGAACCGGTCATAAAATATTTCACGAACGTGACGAGAAGCAGTGCTACAGCGGGGTTTGTCTGTTCTCTCGTTTGACCGGAAGTTCGTGGGAGGTAATCTGGCAACAGCGCCTCTTTCTACGGCGTTTCCAAAGAAAGGGGCCATATGAGACGACGACGGCGACGCTCCGACTTCTTTCCACACACCTCTCGCGTAGACGTCTGGGCTCGAGTCACAACACTCCTCGCTTCCGGTACGGTACCCGGAACACGTCTTCGACTGGTGTTGTTAGCGTCTTACTCCTCCTATCCATCGAAAGTGTTCCCAAAGTGGCAACAAACAACGTCGCAAAAGCCGGAACGTCGTGCTGTCAGACATCGCAATCCTGGTGGTTGGCCGTAGACGTTCCGGAAAACAGCGCAAGCGAACGCGAGTGTTGCTGTCATGTACATTTTCTGGCAAAATATAAGAAGGAAAAAAAAAGAAAAAAACTTCTAGTGAACAGTAGCATGACGGCGTGCTCTGCCTCGTTCCAGATCCGGGACTCATAGCGTACGCCAAGCAGGTCTTCAGCTCGACGGACCTCAGCCTGGACCAGTGGAAGCAGCTGGAGGATCAGCGCAAGGTGGGTCCGCGGTCTCCAGTCGGTCGGACAGTCGGTCTGTACTTCGTTTCAGCTGAAGTACAGGTGCAGCCGATGCTACAAGCACAAGCATGTGGCCCTAAACAATGCTTGCACTGCACGTGCGTGCATGCCTGGCTTGTAGCATTGGCTGCGTCTGAACTTAAAGGGATACAGAATCGAAACTTGAAATATAGAGAAAACATCAAGAAATGAGTTCAATATGATCAGCTAAGCCTGTAATGAATAATCGCACGGTCGTATTTTGAGCAGATGGCTATATTTTTGGTTCTAAATGCCGGGATTTTGGCGAGCGCTTCAAAATCAGCCATCGAAGAGCGCGATGCATCTCGGGAGATCCGGCAGACGTCTTGACGTCATCATGCCTCGGAGGACCAAGCGTACCGTAGTGACGAGTTTTGCCACTTGGAGGCGTCAACGCGTTACAATCTCGCTTTGTCGAAGTACCCAAGGGCTGTAGATTTCGCGGAGCCGGCAGAGCGGCAGAGCGCAGAGCCGCAGAGGTGTCAGAGCTGCCTCAGCTGCCTTGAGTGTGCGATGGCGGGTCAACATGACGAGAGTGGTGGCAGCGGCAGTGGGTACGATGACATTAGCGAAGACGAAGACGTCAACAGTAGTGATGGGACGAATCACCGGAGATTCGGATTCGGACAGATTCGGAAATTTCCGAACTTCCCGCGACGAATATTCGGCAGATTCGGAGATTCGTCAGGTTCGTCGCTGGTTGCAGACGGCAGCGTGAACCTTGTCGTAAACCTCGCGAATGCGGTCAGTTGTGTTTTTTTAGGTACTGTTATTGCATATAACCAGATTTCGTCTTGTTTACTTCAACGTATGGTATGTACTGTACTGTCATTCTATACCCTGGCACGCGCCCAGGTCCAGCTGAGCTGATCGGTGTGGTTGGCGTAGGCCTAACCAATGCACGGTCTCGGTTTCTGCGCGGTTTCGCGGTGATCGGTAAAATAAAATGTAGCGAAATGCTGTGTATTATTCATAATGTGGCGCAGCGCGCAATAAATATATTCAGGCAAGGAAATGATTCGTCTCCTTCTCCAGAGCTGCGTAAGACGCGAGAGCGATGAAAAGTGTTGCTAGTCCCAACTTCGACCGCGTACCGGCACCGGCGAAGAAAAACGTCGCACTGTCGTTTCTCCGTTCTCGGCAGCAAGTTTTGTATACGTGAACTTTATTTGATGAAAAAGAAACAACACAGGGGTGTCCAACGCAACTTTATTGTTCAGAAACAAACACTAACTAATTCAGATATAATTAACTAGAAAGGTACAAATGCAGTACAGGAGACTGTGATAGTACGGCGCAAGGAGTTTTAGATTGTTTCCCGTGTTCCGATAACAATACCGGAGTGGACACACGTTGAAGATAATCGAATCGAACATACTCACTTGTGTGGGGTGTGCTACTGGTGCTATTTTGACCGTAATTATGGGCACGAAATGTCCTTCTGCCGAACAGCACGTACGGCATCGATCTCTTGCGGGGGGGGGGGGGGGGGGACTGCTGCAAACCTCGGGCGAGCACGGTCGACGTCTCCGGTCTCCGGGAACCCCGAAGTACGAGAACGTGATCTTCGCGTAAACATCACCTCGCCAGACTCGCTCCGTCGACCCGCCGCTGCACCGGCTGCACGTCCGCCGAGTCCCGCCGGGCTGGGGCGGCCACGCCAAGCCTGACGAGATCCACGAGGAACTTATCGCGCTTGTGTTTCGCCGCAAGGGCAGCCGCGGTGGTCACTGCCATGACCCCGCCGACAACGCCGGAGGTTCCTCGTGCCCAGAAAGTCTCTTCAACCCGCCTGCCCCACAACGACTGTCGCCGAACCGCCCGGGCGATGAAAACATGCGCTTGTATTTCCACGTGCACCAAGCATGCCTATTTTGGTCGTAATCCGGAACCGAAACCAATTTTCCTGCGATGTCTGGTTACCGTTCTCGACAAACATCCGAAATCTTATAAACAAAGCGGAACATTTCATTCATCACTATGATATTATATTACAACAATATTTTGTGCACTTTGTAGAATTTAGTGAATTTAATATCACGATAAGTTGAAACACACATAAACGTGATCTGGCAACCATGGCAACGCTCCGAATTGTTCCGAACTTTTCTGAATCTCTTGAGATTCGGCTCTGATTCTCGATTCGGATAAAGATTCGTCCCATCACTAGTCAACAGATCGCTAGTGGCTATGGTGGGCGAAAAGCGATTCGGCTTCGAGCCGTATTTGTATGATCCTTCTGCATCGTCGACTTCTTCACGACAAATACACGCGCACCAAGCCTGGGAACAACCGAAGTGTCAACGAGCGGCGCGTTGCGCGCGAGCGAACACGGTGGCTCACTTCGTTTTGGCTCTTTCCACCAAGACGCCTCGGTATTGCGTTCAGGCCTAGGCAATCGATACCAGTGAGTGGACATACCGCTGTGGCGCTGCTTTCAGAGGCATGTTGTCGTCACGACATTCCATTGAAGCTTCATAACCAACTACCAGGTGGTTTTTGATTATCGTTTAATTCACTTTAAAATATGTTTTCTTGCGTTTTCTAGCGCAATATTTATGTTTCTGTGGTTCTACTGCTACCTGCGTCGTGTTGAAACAAAGAAATGAGCTCCACAATTTGGTTTCCGTACCCCTTTAAGAGAGTACGAAGCGAGATTTAGCGCTCTATTTCTTTGTGTAGACGTGGTCCCCTTCATGACAGCAGATCACAAACACCAGTCTTTTTCCATAAATGCAAGAGAAGCAATTGTAAAACGATTTCTCCATACCACCTGGTAGGTGGGGGAGCCAAGCTTCGTTGGAATGCTTTATGTCACAAGCCCATCAGTAGCAGTGCCACGGCGCAGCGTGTCTGATGGAGGCGCCCAGGAGCGAGCGGTGCTTGGCACGCCTCTCAGTTCTAGTACACCATACCTTGAATATTCCCTCTTGGCGGGGTTGTAATGCGTTGACGATAATGCTGGCGCCACCTAGTGACGGCGATCATAATTACGGTACCCTTGGCCATGCATGGGCCCGTGACGTTGCAAGCGCCTCGATGGCTGATTTTGAAGCGCTCACCAGAATTTGTCGGTTGGAGACGAAAAATATAGCCATCCGCTGAAAATACAAGCATGTGATTAACATTTACGCATATCATGGATCATATTTCACCCGTTTTGAAGTGTTCTGTGGATATTTTAAGTTTTGATTCTGTACCCCTTTAAGCTGAAACACGGTATAGTAACACGCTGTGCTCACTACAGCAAAATAGAGTTCCACAGAGCCTCTTTGCTGCCGCAGTTAGAAAGCGTGACGAAACGTGTAACAAGACCTTGAAGCTGTAGCCGCTAGGAAGAACTCGGAAAGGTGTTTCTCGATGGTTATTCTTGTACCAGCCTTGACCACCTTCGCGCGGAGGCTTCGGCGAGTATTTTTCTTTTCAGTTGAGGGATGAAAATTTCAGAAATGCAAACCTCTGGAAATCGTGTCAGTCAACCCTCTTTGTCGTTGAGTTTGGAAGTGGGAAAGTTTCGGGGTTGGAAGAACGGGGTCTGATGAAGTTTGTCCTCACGTTCAGCCTGGGATCCGAGGTTTTTCGTGTGGCTTTCCTTTATGGAATTTTTTCGGGGAGACTCATATGCTTAGTATCTTTTTCTTTCTTGATCTCATTTTGAGGAGGCTCTTGTGAACAGCAAGGTGGTGGTATTGTGCCTATTGTGGCAAGTTTCTGAAATAAATTACCGTAAAATCCCGAGAGATAGCCCACCTAACATCAAGAGCAAATCGGGTGAAAATATGGAGTGGGCTAACTTTCGGTGTACAATCAAGAAAAGTTTAAAAAAATTGCTATTTTTAGGTTGTGTCCCTTCGAAGCTTGTTGGAACGAGAATACAGCGCAAACGAACGACGGACCAGTAGAAGAGTACCGTAAAAACCCGCGAATAATACAAAACATAATTTGAGGTCCGCGAAAAAAAAATTATCCGCGTATAATACGAAACAAAATCAGGACTACGAAAAGATTCCGCGTAAAGTATGACCCTGGAAGTCTTAAGAAAAACGTTTATTTGCGTCATAATTGAACCTTAATCACTGTCATCACGTCCGTCAGACTCCTTGTCCGACGCCTCGTCCCAAAGGCAGTAGTCTTCAGTGCCGTCGAGCGCATTTGAAATCCCGCACTTGAAAGAACAAGCGACGAGCGAGCGCCGACGCAGTGAAATCCCGGCGCGGCGCATAAAGCGAGTAACCCAATGTCGGTTCGCCAAAGTTCTCATGCAGCAGCTCGGTGTTTACGGCGAGGTGCCGTTCATGTTGCTCTTTTACAAAGTTAGGGCGAAGGCCGTTCACGTTGCTCTTTTACAAAGTCGCTGAGACTTGCCTCGACGTCGGCGAACACGCCATTCTTCGGGCTCCTAAAGCTTGCTTCTTCTCGTTCCGTTGCACGCAAACAGAGCTTGCTTTGTTGTCGTCTCTATCCGTGGATGCTGCCCTCATTTACGGCGAATTGTCGTCCGGCTGCCCTGTTGCCGATGCCTTCCGCAACCAAAAGGACTTTTCTTTTGAAGGCGGCCGATTATTGTCTTCGCGCCGACGCCATTGCCAAGCCTGACTGTGGACGGATGGTGGCGCCTCGGACATTGTGATTTTAATGATGATGATAGCTGTTTTGAGCGCCTTATTGCTTGAAACCGAAACTACGTCAAACAGCGTTAGATCGCGCCTCATCGAAGCTGAAAATTGTTAGGACCCGCGTATAATACGAGCCGCAAATTTTGCATAGCAAAATTTGAAAAAACAAAACAAAAACAACCTCGTATATTCGGGTTTTTACGGTATACACAACACTACTATTACTAGTAGTGGGCTATCTTTCGGTGTTTAAAAGAATATAGCAAATCAATCCAAAAATAGTGGTGGGCTATCTTTCGGGGGTGGGGCATCTCTCGGGATTTTACGGTAGTGGCTGAGTTTGAAACAGTGTGTGTGTAGGCCCATTATACTTTGTTTCACCTTGAGTGAAACGAAACGGGCAGCGTCAAGATCACAGTATCATGGTGTTTGTAATGCTTCTCTACCTGTTCTATCATTGCTGAACCAATCGTGAAGAGAAAGGCCCATTGTCTTGCACTTTTAATGCTGCTTGATTCGTCCCATTAGCTCGTAGCATCGGCTGCATCTGGACTTAAGCTGGAACCAAGTCTAGTTTATTTTTACCTTGACTTGGGTTGAAGTACGGAAGCTTTAGACCCTTTCCTTTCCTTCGTTCTGTGATGTCTGCTCGGGCTTGGATGGCTCGGGTCCTCGGGTCGAGAAACAAAGTTGTGCTACTCGACTGCACATGTTCCGTCACTTGACCATGGCCGCTAGCTGCATATTGGTATTTGCCCGATTACGGAATAACACTAGACCACCGTCGTCTCTCTCTGCGTGCAGATGCGTGCCCTGTTCGAGATGATGCAGGCCAAGAAGCGTGCCCAGGAGGCACGGGCAATGTCGGGGAAGGTGCAGTACAGTATGACTCTGACGAGGAGACGGACGGCGGCACATGGGAGCACAAGAAGCGAGCCAAGGAGATGGAAAAGACCAGGGGTGAGTACTCGCGAGTTGGGACGTGCATCCATTCTTCTTGCCGCCACGTCCAGCGTCTTCAGATCGACTTGGCCGTGGCATCCAGTCGGCTAATGTTGGCACGCAGACGGGTGATGCAGTCTAAGCTCATTAGAACAGACCTGGTCACAACAGACATTTGGATATAACATACCGATTTGTGAAGTTTGGTTGCTTTTCGTCTACATACCATTGACTCAACTTCATATCTGCATACAACATACAGTAGAATCTTGTTAAACGTAAACCGCTTATTAAACGGAATTGTCGCTTGAACGAAACAACTATCTCGGAGTTGTTTGGTTTTGTATTCATGCAATGGGGGGGGGTAAAAATATTCCTGTTAATCGGAACTCAAATTCTCCCACCTCCAGGTAAACGGAACTGAAAATGAAACTATGTCGCTGACAGATTATTTTTTTTTGTATCGCAAAGAAGAGAAAGAACTCTGAACAATAAAGCAGTATGAAAAATGTTTTGAATATTTGTTAGCTTTGTTACCCAAAATAAGCATGTATGAATGTTTTTTTTTGTTTTTTTCCTCCTCATTTAAGCATAGGTGGCTGTGTTGGGTAGGCTTGGCTCAACAGGGCTTCCGCTGGCATCTTTGGCCTAGCGGTCTAGTTTCTACGATGGTGGCACTGGAATGACAACACCATGCGTTCACGTTAAAAAAAAAAAAAGGTCAAAGCGATTAACGATTTCTATAGCGGTTGCTTCACGAAAAATGCACTTGCAACGTATGCCATTCCCAAAAGTAGCCTGACAAGGATTCCTCACAACAAGAAGTGAAAAGAAGAAATTGCTAGATCATAAACAAACCAAGATCATCTCGTTTTTCTCTACTCAGTGTGTGATTGTTTTAGAGACACCCTGGAGAGAGCAGGAAAGAGGGAAATGGAGAACATGAATATTGGTCCTACTTTTTTACACTGTTTGCATGAATATACAAAAGCAGCAATTTGGTGTTTTTGTCATTATTTTGCCTTCTAGATTCACTAGCTGGTGTTTACAAATTGTGCACTTGTGGAAATAGCATTTAAGCTGGCATTTAACATTTTTTTGTGTACCTACACTCCATACTCTCAGTAAATGAAACTCCTGATAAATAGAACAGATTTTCCTGCTCCCTTCAGGTTCCGTTTATTGAGATTGTACTGCACTCCTTTTACAACAGACCGAAATCTTGTTCAAAATCAAGGTCTGTTATAACGAGCTTAGACTGTGTCTGTGTGTGGTTGATCGCCGTCGATGGGCTGTTGGTTAATGTTGCCGTGTCGTAGCGAGGCAGTCGGTCAACATCGACACGTGATTGGCACATGTCGGCAGGTGGTCGTCACGCAGTCGGGTAGCGTCGGTGTGCGGTCGGCTATATCGATGGCCATTCGGGTATCGTTGGCAGTCGGGCACCGGCACGCGGTTGGCTTACGTTGGCAGGTTGTCGGCACAGAGTGCCATCGACAGCAGGTGGTCGGCTCATGTTGGTATGCGGCCAGCTTACAACAGCAGGCCGACGGTGGCGTGCCGTTGGCGCACAGTCGGGCAACTTCGGCATGTGGTCGGTAATGCCAGCAAGCAATCGGATAACCCGCTGACTGGAGACGTGTTGCAGCCCGTGCGGACGGGCTGACGGTGATGGGCAAGGGCAAACACCACATTGGGGACTTCCTGCCACCGGAGGAGCTGGAGCGCTTCATGGAGAAGTATGACGCCCTGAAAGAGGGACGGCCCCCGGACTTGTCGGACTACCGGGAGTTCAAGCTACGGAGCAGAATGTGGGCTACCAGATGCTCCAGAGGCTCGGCTGGGCCGAGGGCAGGGCCTGGGTGCAGACGGAGCCGGCATCACCGCCCCGGTCAACAAGTGAGTCGGAAACTGAGAAGCGAAATTGAAAAAGAAATTATAAGGGTGGTTTTTTCTTTGCTTTTAGAGTAACTGTTGAAGAGAGGAATAGATTGCTCACAGAGGTGTTTTTGATGAATACTGTAACCAATTTTATTTTTACGGACTCAATATTTCACAAATTTCGTAAGCGTGGGTTTCGTGAATACTACCTACTTCGCGGGCATGCATTTCGCGACTTGAAACAAAATACGCTATGTATACATTACTGTGGAGTAATATATTCGCAAGACTGATTTTTCACTATATTCTCTCGAGTCGCAAAAATTATGTGATCATGAAAATTCAGGGGGAAATAAAAATTAAAAACTGAAAAAATTGCAAAAAAATTTATTTTTGGAAAGCCACTTTTTTTTTTTAGGATTGTATGTCTCATAAATTACCTCCTCTCTAATTATTAGCCCCTAATTCACTGAGAAAATATGTACAAAAGTATATTTGCAAGGTCCCGGCAGCTTCCAAATCCCGCTAAAACGCAAAATCGAGCCAGATTTCGAGCGATTCCTGCTCGCTTTCAACTTGCGGTCGGCCGCCATCTTAATCTTGTTTTGAAGCAGAGTATATTTTTTCTTTTTGCCGCCCGTCAAAATAGTGTTTCCAGCATAGTCTTGGTGTGATGAGTGTTTTCCCCATCTCACGATTGCGAAGCTGTGATTGGCCAAAGCGCCCACTTGGAGCGCGCGACTACTGTTGGCGGCGGCATTTGTTATCCTTCTGTTACCATGGCTACCATGCCAATGGGCGCGTTTCGACGCCTCGCGTCGTCTGCTTGTTCCTGCGCTCAGTCAACTCCACTTTTGTTTTCGCCATCTTTACAGCCCTTTGTTTGAAGCCCTTTGTTTTCGTAGTTCCGCATACTTTGCCCAAATGTTTCGTGGCCGCAAGAGATGCGGGGAATGAATTAGGAGACAGTGCACGCATTTGATGCATGGGAGCGGTCCATGCAAGCTTCTTGCATGGCGATCATCAAAGCAGCATCAGCGGCCTGCCTCTGCTCCGGCGTGATACCAATGCTCATTCATTGTGTCTAGGGAACGGGGGGAATCAGGAATTGTCAGGGAAATTTTAATTACCGGGAAAAATCAGGGAATTGTCAGGGATATTGTCAAAAAGCGAGCCCAGTCAGGGAAAATGAGCCGGAAACGCCATCGAGTGCCCTGAGCAAAGACTTGAGGACTTGGGGGCAGAAAAATAGGCAATAAATTCTGCTTAGAGCGGAGCGCGGGCTCTGCTCACCCGATGTAGAGTGTGCTACCCGATGCAAAGAGAACAGCCGACAAATCCAGTCCAAGCCTTGGATTGGATTGGATTGAGGGCGCGACACTAGGCTAGATCCAGTTAGAGCTACTAGATTTAGTAACAAATGGGAAAGCCGCAGACCCCAATCCAATCCAAGCCTTAAGCCGAAAGTATCCGAAAGTGTGCATCTGGCGGCCATGCTGCCATTCGGTTATTGACGTGTGTGGTTGAGCGTCGTGTTTTCATCGTGTTTCCGGAAGTGGCCTCTTCACTGACGATGTCGGCGGCAAGAAAGTGCTCGTTTAATCCGGACTGGACGAACCCGAATATTTCGGAATATGCAAGTTGGATTAAGCCCGTGCAAAATGATCCTCACAGTGCTCAATGCTCAATGCCTTGTGTTGTAATGGTCTTATATATTTAACCGCCTCTACAGTGGTCAGGGAATTTCACCTGAAATTGTCAGGGAAAACCTGGAAAAGTCAGGGAATTTCAAAATAATAATTTGCTAGACACCTTTCATTGTGTCGCTACCTTTTTTGGGGGGGATTGGGATGGGGGGTGTTGAGAATTAAGTAAAGACAACAGCAGAACAAGAAGAAAGTATGCAAAGACACTTCCAGCTACTCCACAGGTTAAGCCGTTTCACTTGGCGCAATCCTGCTTGCGATTTTCATGATTTTAGTTTGCAGCGTTGCTTCGACGTGTTAGTGAAAACTTAGACGGTGACCTATGTGCATGCATGTCCAATGTCCACAGGCTTTTTGCCACACGAGAATAAAAAATCAGCAGAACCCATCCTTTGGGAATGATTATCTACGTTAATGCGAATAGCATCAAACGGTGCGGAGTTATGCGCGTTCGTCAGGTGGCCGGCACACTCTAGATACGCCAGCCCACTCTTGAGGCGATTCTAAATTTGTTGACACTTTCACAGCCCTGCGCACGATCTCCGCAGCCCAGCACGTGCGTTTGTGTCACTTAGGAAGGCGAGCAAAGCACGCGCCATACGCACAAACACTCAAAATGGTACCGACCAGACTTTCTGGCGTCTCAGCTAGTCTCAACCAACGGTACTTCTAAACGGTTGTTTATATCTTTACCATAGGACGCGCTTTACAGCGCTGTCACAGCTACCGGTGCGCGCGCGTTCCATGCACGAGGGCTCATTCCGCTCTCGTGAGGCTGAGCACGGCCGCTACATCACCCTCTCCCGAGCGCGGGAGAGGGTGAGCTAGCGGCCGTGCTCAGCCTCACGAAGAGCGGAATGAGCCCCTCGTGCCATGGAACGCGCCGCACCGGTAGCTGTGACAGCGCTGTAAAGCGCGTCCTATGATAAAGATATAAACAACCGTTTAGAGTGCGTTGAATGACTGCCTTCATAGCTCTGTGGTTAGCGCGTCTGCCTGCTGATCAAAGGGTCAACGGTTCGAATCCCAGCCGGCGCCGGTCTTTTTTTATTTATTTATCGACCCGCGGCGTAAGAGGTTAGATAGCCAGATAGATAGATACATAGATAGACGAAAAGTGCGTGAAGTATCCAAAGAATGCTATTCGCATTAAAAAAAATGCGATGACCTTGATTGTTAGGTGCACCAGATTTTGTAGGTTGAATACAAAAATGAAACTTTTTCTCACTTGGAACAACGAAGGTTTATTCCAAATGCTTCAATCTTGCGATGAAATGAACGGCACTGTCTCTCGCCGGCAAGGTCGTTATCACGACGACGGTCCGGTGCAGCGCCCGTGGGCGGTATGCATCACTCGTCATCGTTGTCGGACGACTCCTTATCTCTGTCAACGGCTCAAGGCATTTCATCTTCGGTGCCGTCCATACGCGTTAGAAATTCCGCACTTCTTGAAGGCCTTGATAACCATGGCAGACGGGATCGTGCACCACGCATCTTTCGCCCGTCGCACGTGATGCGGCCCGATTTCCATCGCTCTCCAAGCACAATATCACTTTTATTTTGAATCCAGCATCAAGGTGAATGCGGCGTATCTTTGCAGTGGGGACTTCTACGCTGATACGAACGAAAGAAACACACGAGCTGCCTAGACTCTAAGCCTCTCCGCTTCTCTGCACGTAATGGAGCGGCCATTTTGAAATCTCGATGGCGATATGGTAGCGCAAGTTTTGGGTCGCACTCGATTCTAGCGCGCATGCGATTTCTGGACCTATTTCCCCGGAAAAAAGGTGCGCGTTAGATTCGAGTAAATACGGTAAACGTGATAGCGAACCTCCGAAGACAGCGCGCTCTGTGGCGACGCACTTTTGGCGCCGTTTCATTGGCTCACCTCGGATCGTGGCGTCGACTGTGGTCCCGGCGATAGCTGAACTTCCAAAAACAGCGCGCTCTCTCTGACGACGCACCTTTGGCGCTGTGTTTTCGCTCAAAGACTTTGAAGGTCAACTGATATAAGGCTTTTGCCGTAATAAATTTCACATTCCCATTATGTTTTACTATTTCTCCAGGCAAGGAAGCAAGTGAAGCATAATGAAAAAATGTGTAACTTAAGAGCCCATGGGCACAGACAGCTTTATGAAACTTAGCAGTTACTGTTATATTTGTGCTATGAATGTACCCAAAAATTTCATACAGAAAAAAAAGAAAAACGTTTAGGGTCGTTGCCAGCTTCCCCCCTTAATTAGAGTGTTCAGAGTTCTGTTTTTGGTGGATTTATTTTTATACTGATAATTAACTATTAATTGACTATTAATTTTTTTTTTTTTTTGCATTAGCTTAGTTTCCATGAAGTGGCTCGACTTCAAATAAACAAGTAAATAAAAACTGAGCAGAGTATCTATGTCGGGCGACACATTTCGGGTTTGTAGCAATTCCGAAGCTTGCTTTACCGTCAACGTATTGTGCTCAAAGGTTTTCTTTTTGTTTCAAAGAGAGTTTGTATTGTGAAATGCATCTCCTATACTTGCACACACAAATGTTCTGTTTCTTTGTTGGGGAGTATAGTTTGTTGCTCCCGGTTGACGAGGGTCGACGTTGCACAAGTGAGAACAAGGTTGCAGTGTTTGGAATCGGTTTGCACGCAGGGCCTCCAACCAGTGGACAACGCCCGGGCTGGGCCAGGGTCGACCGGACGACGTATCCGCCGGGGATGACGAATACGAGGCATACCGCAAGCGCATGATGCTGGCGTACCGGTTCCGGCCCAATCCCTGGTACCATCACCCTCCTCTTTCTTTGTTTTAACGCAGAACGCGTCATGGGGCTCGGTTTCACGAGATCGACGCACAGGTCACGGTCACATAGGCGAGCACGTCCCCATGTGGGCTACACGGACAGAAACTGACGGAGAGAAGGAGATCGGAGCGTTTCGACAGAGCACCGAGCTCTGGTCGAAACGAGAAGCGGGCAGATCCGAAATCCCTACTCACGGTTCGGATGCGTTCGAACGCCAGCGTTCCGCGATCGCTTTGAATGGTGAGTCCACCCGCTAATTGTTCCGACCAGGGCTCAGTGCTCCGACTTCCCCGCTTGCCCTCGTCTCCTCCTCTCCCTCGGTTTCTGTTCGTACATTGCTTACGTGACCTTGACGTCGTGGCATCGCGTGAGGCGTTGCGTAACGTCGAGCGACGTCGCACACACACGCATTTGCCCAGCTCGTTCATAACACATCTTTGCGTCTCCGAGTTTATCGGATACGATGGAGACGTGCTTCATTTTTTACGGCAACAGCGGTAAGCGGAATCCTTCCCGTGGAATTTGCACGGTCGTCCTTCGCAGCGCCCGGTGGCTCGAGCGTGCGTACGCAGCGAAAGCGTACGCTGAAAAGCAACGGGCGTACGTTCCCAGCATTCGAAGAGAAGCCCCTTCGTTCTCACTTCGACAGTAACTGTAGCCAAGACCCCGTTGTGCCAGCGCGTGCGCACGGCCGTCCGAGCAGACGAACTCGCGCGCCACACGGCTACAGCTCGGAAAGTTTGTTGCGGGTCCGAAGAACGAGGGTGCAGTAGAGAGTGGGAGCGAAAAGGGCATGAATACCTTCCGAATATTGCGCTCGGAAGGAGGCGCAGAAACGACAGTGGCGCCGCATCGACGACGAATTATGCGAGCGCCAAGAGCGTCAAGGCAACAGCATAAACTCAGTCGCTTTTTGGTCCCACCCGCGGCCGAGAGGTACATTGTGCAGAGCCCGAACTGGCGATAGCCGGTTTTCCTCTATTCCTCTTTCGCAACTGGAAGGCTGAGCGCAAAACCCTTATACTCGGTGTCTACTGATATGTGCCACACTCTATAAGTTAGGTGAGCTTTCACAGTGCTGCCGCCTCGCACTGCTCCGAAAGAACATCTTGGGTCCAGTGATGTGATTGCTGTGCCATCTGCGCCAAAGTGCTTAGCCTTCTACGTCTCGCTACATTTAGACAAAATGTGACGAATTTGTGCCAACATTGCGCCAGAAGGTAATTTCACTTTGTTATTGCTGAAAACATATTAGCCGAGGACCCCGCCACACGGCCGGATCAAGTTACGGTAGGCTTGTCCAAAGTTTCGGAATTTTCGATTATCGCCTTGAATGACATCTGCTCCGTTCAGTCTCCGTGTGAAACACTGACAGTACTCGGAAGTCGCCCAATATTCGTTTTTCTTGGTAGTCAAATCTCGTTAAATCAAACTCGTGGGGGCTGAAAATTCGTACGAAGAAAGCAAAGTTTGAATTATCAGGAGTTTCCTCCCATAGAGACGCATAAGATGGGACCTGCATGTTAGTTTGAACCAAGAGGTTTGAATTAAGGGAACAGGGTAAGGCAAGGTTTGAAAAAAAAAAGATTTTTTTGTTTTTAGAGATTTGGATTTCCAGTCTTTCCTGAACAATGCTGACTGTGTCATTTGAGCATGCGCGATCTATCTACGGGAAAAATGACCTTTTCCGAAACCTAGGTGGTGACCGACCACGCCCCTTTTACACCTATGCATGATCTGTATCTGTCCTATGTTGTAAAAAAACTGTAAAAAAACGCAGGTTTTCTCTAGGTTTAGCGGAATGTTTATTGCTCGTCCAGCAACAGCAAAAAGCTGTCCAGCTTTTACGTTTTTAGCCCCATAAATCCTCAGACACTGGCGGTATCACTCGCGACGCGCGTTCTTTTGCTTCTGCTTCGGCGTGCTTCCACGGGCAAGGTAATTTATTGTTTACTTTAAGACTAGATTTTGAATGTTAATCAAATGACGAAGACGAAGAAGGTATTTCAAAAGCGTCGCTTCCAGGGTAGTCGGCATAGGTCAATTTCTCATGCCGCCGAGTCCCCGCAACGCATTCTGATGCCTGACGTAGCGGCTACCACGTTTGCGTCTTCTTCGAAGCTTTCGCACCTCGGCAGCACGATTTGAAGAGCTCAAGGCAAGTGTTAGTGACTGCGACTATGAACTGATTGACATCGACCTTCTGTCCTGTACCGTCGCCGAAAGCTGGGTGTGTAAAGTGTGCGGTGGGGACTTGCAGCTGGTTGAAAAAGCAGCACAAAGAGCTGGCGTCGCCTGCACCTACTTTCTGAACTGTGAAAAGTGCTGTTGGACGCACCGATTAGAGAGACGTCAAAACGGACAACTTCGGGCCTCTATTTGGTGTTTCACCAGGATGATTCACGGTGCAGTGGTTGCGGGACGCTGACCGGCGACGACTTTACTTTGCAGACAGGGCTACACAGCTCGTCACAAAAGAGGCCCGCAAAGCAAGGCAGCAAACAAAGAAACTAAATATTGACTATGGAGGTGACAACCTGGCTGGTGGCTACCGAACTGATACATCAGCATGCATTTCTAGAGTGCAAGTTTGTTATAAAGAGCCTTTTTTCACTTCAAAGTCAATTATCTCAAAACAGTATTTTTTTGCGTCGTTTGACCCTTTTTCTCTGAAACCATAAAAACTAGAAGCATTATTTTTTTCCACTACCAAGACAAGACAAGGGAGAGTCTACTGAACTAGAATTATGGAAATTAATCAAGGCAATTTTGTTTGACAAGCTGTTTATTGTCCATTTTGGCATTAAAATTGGGAGGGTCCAGTAAAAACAAAAGCAAAAAAGAACTAAAATATATATAACAATAATTCTAGTTCAGTAAAGAGAACACAGAAAGCTAAATACAATGATACCAACATGAATCCTCTAACCCTAGCAGGTCCTGAGAAAAAGGGTCACATACATAGGCTGAAACACATGGGAGGAATAGGGCCTACCCTGATTCCCTTAATGAGATTCGACTAGTCCGTCCTGGTGGGTTAGTAGGTTAGGTCCGTTGAGTGCGCTTCTCACCGCGCAATGGTGCACTGCAGTGAAGCGAGAACCGCGGAGTAGGCACTGCAATCCTTCGTATGCTGCTTTGCCACAGCGCAGCCGCATACTTAGGGAAAGCAGCTCTCCAGAGCTAGGCCTTGCACACACAAGCGTCAAGTATATATTTAAAAAAATATATAACTTGGTTAATGCTGATGTTACAACTCTGCCTTGCAGTAAAAGATTCTGAATAAAACTATGTCTAGTTACAACTAAAATATTGCGACTACTTTTTGTTCAAATTCGAGATCTAGCAAGGATACTTGTATATTGGGGAGGTATTTATATGCGCTTCTCTGTGAGGCCTGTTTTTGTTTTTTATATCAACTCGCTGGTTTAGATTATTACCTTCATGTGTTTTATCTGTGTGATGGCACAGTGAAAGAAGAAAATTAGAACTCAATTAGTTGAGGAGCTCATGGAAAATTGGCAGTAAACTTAACAAGTTTGAATGGATTATTCTAAAGCTTATTTATTGTTCACATTGTCGATTGTTGTTATCATGGAGTCCTACATATAAATTGTAATTAACGTTAACAATCAAATTACAAAAAACTTTGTTTTTGTCTGAAGTAATAATTGCAATTCTATTACAACCTTTAGTACATTGATGAAGCATCAACTTTGGTGCTCAATATTATTCTGTTGCTAACATGATTTCCGTGAAAATATACTCTTTTGTTTATCTTTGGCTCTGTACCTAAAATAACAATTTGCAGCAGTTCATACTGTCCTTTATCATTCAGCATGTTCTTGTCGTGCCTGGCACTTGTACCTGCAAGAGCTAGTTTTGCAGTTTTGTGTTTGAGGGAATCGAACCTGCCGTTCAATTGACTCCAGCAAAAAGTTGCACAGAAGTGGGAAGGCAAATTAGACGTGTCTTCTGATGGACAGGCCAACATATTAATCTTTACATATAATACTTAAAATGATGCGAATAATAAGGAATGGAAAGCATATGCTCCGAAAGTTCCTTTGTTGTTCCGATATTGACTCTTAGCCGCTCCAAAATGTGCTCCGAAAATCACTCGGACTGATCTCATCACTGTGCATCTCTTTCGCGCGTGCTCGGTTGAGTAGCTTTGACGGTGTTGGAGCACTGTGGTAGCTACACCAGCCTTGACAATGTTGCACAAAATAGTTGATTAAAATACCGGAGAAGTGTTTACCCCACTTTCACTGAACACTGGGTTAATCTAGACACGGGCACTTGTCCAATCAAATCAGGCGCTTAACGTACAATTTGTCGAATTCCCAAGTTTGAAAAATGTTAATCGTAGGCGCTTGAACGAATGAGTGTTTCCGCGGTATTTTACGGTGTAGTGTAGACCACCATGCGTACAACTGGTATGTCAAACACCAACCTACCTAGGTGGTAAATTTTATCCATATAGCTTATTTACGACGTTGCCACCTTCGTGTAAGGTGGCCAAGACAAGAGGGAACTCCGCTTCACTGTTCATATTATTAAAGTACATCCGATGATCAAGTGGAATGAAATAATATAATAAAAGATGCTCTGTCAGCAGTAAATCATACCCATCTAGTACCAACGTGGGTGGTCTAAAGCGAAGCTGGAATTGTAACTTGTCCGTGTATGGTATCATATGTTTTGTATGTACCACGATCAAAGCAGGCACCGATGACTGATCGTCAACGTCTAACAATGAACTAGGGTTCCATTCATTAGTGGTGTAAGGTACGAAGGAATAATTTATTTTTACTGCGAGGTATACACAGTTGAACCTCGATTGAATGAAGTCACCAGGACCCGCTAATTGTTTCGTTAAATCGGAAACTTCGTAAAATCGAGGAAGGGAGACCTTCGCGCACGGGCTACGCCGGAATCCGAATTTTCCAGTTAAATCAAGAAATTCGTAAAATCGGGTTTCGTTAAATCTAGGTTCAACCGTACTACGAAGTATTTCTGTTACGTGTTATTTGTTGTGTGCAAGCATGGTGTTATACTGCACGTAATTTTCTGGCGTAAGCTACACGTTGCCTTCGACCTTTGTTATATTAAGGAATAGAAAATAGCTGCTTTGTCGGGAGTTTCAAGGTCACCTACCTTAGTTTACCAATCTTGCAGGCTAGTGTTCGACACTAAACTGCACGAGTAAAATGCCAAAAGGTGTCGAAGTTTTCTTCCCGCCAACTTAATACCGCAGTGTTCCTATTACTTTTAACTGCAGAAAGAAGAAAAGAAAATTTACAGGTATTTTTTTATTACAAAAATAAGCTATGCATCGACAAACGTTCATTCCCCGCTCCAATGTAGTGTAACCGGTCCTAACTAGCAGGTGCCGAAGTTTCAGAACTAACCGTTATCTCATTAAAAAGTTATGAATGATTTTCTGAAACTTCCAATGGCAAAATAGTGGCCGATGGCAGTTTGGACAGCCGAGTAATACCAGTTACCGAAAACGAGCGAAAATGGGCCCCATTTTCTCCTTGAAATTTTCAAGAAATCACTAATAACTTTTGAATGAGATAACGGTCAGTTCTGAAACTTTGGCATGTGGTTCGAACCACTAGCACTACATTTGGACGGAAAATGAGCACTGGGCGATGCATAGTTTATTTTTGTGGCAAAGGAGACACTGTAAATTGTTTTGGGGGGACACCCTGTACACAGTTTCTCAGTTGCTTTGCACCGCATGTGAAGCGCTTTTCACTCGTGCTTTACCAAACTGTAAAATATGCCGTTTGCTTGGTCGATTAAAAGCAGAGAACTAAATACAGCCTTTCAGCGAAGCGAACAAATATCCCCTTTTTCTTTTTTTCAGAACAACCCGAGACGGCCGTACTACTGACGGTGGCTGAGGGAAGTTTTCAGCCTTTTAGTTTCATTGATATCTGTAAATAAAAGTTTACGAGACGCTTCACAAGTGCCTCGTCTGTTCCGGTGGACGGCGAAAGACTGTTGATCTCGGTCACTCGCAGTGTAGCTTGGACTGTCCCTGCTATAAATCTGTTCTCTCTATGTCGGTACTCAGGGCTTCTGAAGTGTTCTGGGACAGAAGGTTCTGGACAGAGGGTTCTGGGACAAGGGACGGAAAGGTGCTGGAGTGCCCTTGAAACTACAAGGTTCTGCAAGAGCTGGTAGTGGTGAGACTGCGAAGTTATTTAGATGAAAGATGTTTTTGGAATGCTTGATTTCGTGACAAATCGGGCCAGGTTTTCGGAATAGCCTGCCATGGAGGCGATACGAAAAGCGACGGGTTCCTTAAAGGGCATCTCCGCCGTAATTTTGATGGTCACCGATTTCTATAAAATTTTCACCATGTATTTCGATGCCCTTCCTGAGCATGTGTACAAAATATCTCGAAAAAAATATTAATTTCCTTAGAAGAAAATGAATTTTGAAATTTACATGTACACACCCAAATCACTTGCTGCCGCCCTACTGGCAACACTGAGCAAGAGCGGCAGACGGAGGCTGCCATGATGGCGCTGACGTTGCCGTGACGTCACATGTTGGTCAGGGTGCTTGCTGTGTAGCTTGTTGGTGCTAGCGACTGTCTGCTTTTTGCTTATGTTATCGGTTTATACAGTTATGTAAGAGCGCGTTATGGCGACTGGAGGAAATTGGTGTTGTGCCGTAGGGTCTCGCGCTACGGAAGCGTGGCTTGAAAACACGGTCTACTAAAACCGTCTATTGTCAGACCCCAAGATAGAACAAAAAGTGCCTCCAATTAAGAGGCATAACGTCGATCAGTTTTTCTTGGCATGCTAGCAACAAAAGCTACCTTACCATTCCGCTTCGGAAGCGGCATCTGGGTCCATATGGCGGCGGATCGCGAATCAAGCCGCCGCTGGCGTTTCCTTCGGAGGCGATGCCGGCGGATCGTATGAGAACGGGTTATCGTCATCGTCCTCAAAATCTAGCGGCATATCCTCATCGTTGCTCGATTCAGACGAGCCTGATGAGTCCATTTTTATCTGCGGAACGAACACAAAACAGTGACCTGCTGCCAGGCTGGCCAGGCTCAAACTGCACATGTGCGAGTGTTTATACCATATGTGACGTCACGTCAAAATGGCGGACCAGTCGAGTGGCAAGTTAGTTTCGGTATCGGTTTCAGCGTATTTTATCGATTATAAATTATGTAAACAATTTTTTAATGATTTAACCGCTGCTATAGGCTAAATATTTAGTACCCTTTCCGAAAATATGTTTCGATAAAAACGCTCAAATTGACGGCGGAGCTGCCCTTTAAAGGGTAACTGCAAAGAAAAAAAAGTGTATTTTTAAACAACCTATATGGGACAGGCATGCCACAAAACAATTTTTCCACCAAAAACAAAATTTGTTACAGCAATATTTATTGAGCGAGACTGATTTTGGTTTGCGGCTATTTCGTCCGTTTTAAATCGCGCGCCACAAAGTTGGTATTATACGTCACCGAGTGGCTGCTATACGTCACGGAGTGACGTAAAGCAGCCACTCCGTGCGCGTCGAAAGAGCGGGAGTTTCAAATGTGGAGAAGTTGCGACTCCGACTAAATTACGTCCTGTGGCGTAAATATTACTAGAAAAAATTTGATTTTTCGCGGAAGATTTGTTTTGTGACATGCTTGTCCTAACTAGGCTGGTTAAAAAAACACTTTTTTCTTTGCAGTTACCCTTTAAAGGGATGCTGAACTGAAAATCGAATTTCAGAAAACGATTCAGAATGAATAGGCGGGACACTACAAATCCCAAAACGTCGCTCATAAAGCGGAAGCGGACGGATTGTCTTATTTTTGTAAAAGAAGAGCGCGCTCGCACAAGGTTGAAAAGACGCGTGACCTCGCGGTTCTCATTTGTCCCCTTTTCGCATTGACTCCGCGAGGGCGCAGAGAGGAAAGAGGAGCGAGGCCATTTCTCCTCCTCCTCAACTCTTCTGCGATAAGATGTCAAACATTCTCCATCATTCGCTCCTTTATTTTCTAGAAATACGGCCATCCGTTTGAGATATGGCTATACGAGTGATGTTTTGTGGTTTATGGCACCCTGTTGAACACTTCTGCAAGCTTATTTCGTGAAATCCGAATTTCGGTTCAGCATCCCTTTAAGGAATGCGAACCATTTTCTGTAATGGTCTATTTATGATCATAACTCAATCTACAGGCTCTAGTCTGTTGCAACATAAGAACAGCAGTAGCTGCTTTTCCTCCTGCATTTCTTCCTTCACGTGCACCGAAGTGTTACCGAAGGTAGAAAGCTTGCTTCGGAGGCACAGCATCTACTGCTGATCTTATGTTGTAACTGACTATAAGCATCCTTCAGAACCATACATTACATTCATGCTTGGCCGATTTCTCTATTAAAATCGGTATCGAAGGTTGTTCAGTACTTCGAGATGGCGTCGTCAGACAAGGAAAAGCATAGCTGTATATTGGGAGAGTGGCCAGTAGGTAGGTGTGGGAATGAAGGCACTGGAGGGAGAAAATTGAAGGAAATGGAGGAGACCACTGGAGGAGCGAGAGGAAGGAGGGAGCAAAGAGGACACTACCGCTCTGTGACGGAACACGCTTTCGGCGCAGAGCACTGTTGAGCCAACTTCTCTTTTGCCCAAATAAAAGTTGGAGGTCAACGTCGAGAAAATTTCATTCGTTAGCTTTTTAGCGTGCTGAGGAGTAACACTATATCATTTTCTTGCCAGAACCAGCAAAATAAAAGGAAAGAACTGAAGTTTGGATGTCGATCCTATGCATTCAGCTGGGCCCTCCCTGCTTAGAAGCAGCCGGGAGTTCACGTGCATGCGCTCACACCTCTCACTCCGCACCGCGTGCTGATTGGCTCGCTCGGGAGGGAGGCGTTACGGCAGCAAGATCATAAACTAGCCAAACTGTCCTAATATACGACTCTGAGGAGAAGGGCTTCCCAGCTTTTCCTCGGAGCCATTTATACTTTGTTTCCACAAGGATGTAGCCATCTTGAATGTCGTCACTTCTGGTGTACACTACAATATTGTTTTGATCTCCGCACCGCTGGAAAGTGTCCATGAAAAATATGTGATTGTCACATTTTTATTTTGCTTCACCTACATTTTCTCACATATTCCGGGCTGAAGACTGAGAACAAAAGGAAACGAAAAACATCTACAGACCATTTCATTTAGTGCTCTCAGGGCGGCGCCATTTTTTTCGACCACAGGCCCTCTCCACGCATTCGGGAAGTTCAGCAGGTTCGGTGGGGTAAAATGAGAGAGAGGGCATGCGCCCGATTCCGCTAGCAGACGGCAAACTGTGAGGTTGCCATTCTCCATCTTTGGGCTGTACTGGCGGGCTGTACCGAACATTGAACTCTCGCTTGTGGCTGCCGTTGTAAAGTGGTTCGCATTTTTTGAATATTTACGACTACTCGAAAGTCGGCCTATAGACCAACACGCGGCCCTGACGTCACGCAGCTGCAATGGCGCTGTCGACGGCACGGCACATGCGCAGACGTTTCACTTCAGGCAAATTCGGTTACTGTGCACGCCCAGTGCCCACACCTGGTGGAATGGAAAAACGCGGACTTGTTTGTAAACAGTGTGTCAGTCTATAGTAAATTATCAACTCGCATATCTTCGTTCCTCTACTTTAATAGCAGTGGAGTCAGTTAATAGCAGTGGAGTCAGCAGTGCATCTACTGTGTCAGGAGAGCATACAGTAAACTTTCGTTAATTGAACCTCGACGGGACCTTGAAATTTGGTTGAATTATTGAATTAAGAAAAGGACAGAAAAACGGCTACAATTAAACTTCCTTTTATTGTCCGAAGTACTCATGGATGGTCTGCTACCGTCTGCGCTTAAAACGCGTGTCCAAAGCATGCTCCGGAGAGCAAAATAACTAAATGTCACGTCCCCAAAAAAATTGTGAGCTACAAAAAAAAATAGTAATAAAGAAATAAAAAAACGAAAAAGTAAGTTTTTCGAGCCAACTGTGGCGCCAAACAACCAAACCGTCGGCGACAAAAAAAAAAAAAAGACGAGAACTTGCATTTTTTGACGTGCAAGATGGACCGCACACGATGCTACAGAAAAGCGCTTTTGAGAGCGTGCGCTGTCTCTGCGCCCGACAACGTGTATGTTCTCCGCGCTACTCGCCAGATTGGTTGCGCTGGCTCGTGTCATTCGCTACGGTCCATCTCAACGGCGTAGAGGAGCAGGTGCATATTTGCGCACGTTCGGCCTTGCAGCAGAGGGCCCGTGTTTCGCTGTACCTTGGTGGTTTTTCTGCCGTGGTGCCGTGCAATGTGAGTCCGCGCGCATTTGCTCGGGACGAATGGTCCGATGCGGAGCCTTCCCGAGTTCGAACTATCAAACTTTTCCTCCCATAGAAAGGTATGGGTGCCCTTCGGGACTTTTGAACACGATTGAATTAAACGAAAAGTCGAACTAACGAAAGTTTACTGTATTTTCATTTATTATTCCAGACTTCTACTCATTGTCACTAAAGGCCTACACTTGTACGAACTTTGTTTAGTAAACAAGCTACCTTTCACCGGAGAGACCGGCCACTCTGACAAGTTTTCCTAGTCTTTTTCTATTATTGGCACGCAGGTTCCCACATTACTAGGGTTGGGCGAATATTCGGTTATCACGAATAGCCAGTCGAATTCTGTTCTATTCGGCATTCGCTTCGAATCGAATTTAAGTATTCGACAATATCGAATTATTCGACCCTTCTAAACAAAGTCAAACCCGACTATATCGAACCCGTTTATATCGAATTATTCCTTATATCGAACAATTTTTGTGCACAGTAATGTTACAGTGATAATATATAGCAAAAACTATGGTTGCATCGAACAAAAATAGCAGCCGCTACCGATATATCGAACTGCCAAGAGCGCCGTTTTGCTCTGCAAGCTGGCTTTCCCCAACGCGGGCGGCCGTATTGGGGAAAACCAGCTTGCAGAGCACGCAGGCTTTTTTTTTTTTTTTTTTTTTCCCGGGCGGTTGCGTTGATCGCTTGGAAGGAAAGAAAATATATCTTTTCCTGAGAGAGGATGCTCCGTGCTCCCTCTCCCCGCTCCGTCCGATTGACGCGGACGCACAGAGAGAGAGAGAGAGAGAGAAGTTGCTAGTTGGCTTCCCCCAACGCAGCCACCGGTTTAGGGAAAAGCCAACTTGCAGAGCAAAACGGCGCTCTGCAGGAAAAGGTGCTCCCGTGGGACGTGCTCCGTGCTCTCGGCATAGTTAGGCGCTAATGCGCGAATATAGAAGGCAGCGGCCTCAGCATTTTGGAGTCCGTCGATAGCGTAGAAAAATATCGTTATCTGGGATGCAATGAAGAAAAAATCAGCAGAACCCATCCTTTGGGAATGATTATCTACGTTAATGCGAATAGCATCAAACGGTGCGGAGTTATGCGCGTTCGTCAGGTGGCCGGCACACTCTAGATACGCCAGCCCACTCTTGAGGCGATTCTAAATTTGTTGACACTTTCACAGCCCTGCGCACGATCTCCGCAGCCCAGCACGTGCGTTTGTGTCACTTAGGAAGGCGAGCAAAGCACGCGCCATACGCACAAACACTCAAAATGGTACCGATCAGACTTTCTGGCGTCTCAGCTAGTCTCAACCAACGGTACTCTAAACGGTTGTTTATATCTTTACCATAGGACGCGCTTACAGCGCTGTCACAGCTACCGGTGCGCGCGCGTTCCATGCACGAGGGCTCATTCCGCTCTCGTGAGGCTGAGCACGGCCGCTACATCACCCTCTCCCGAGCGCGGGAGAGGGTGAGCTAGCGGCCGTGCTCAGCCTCACGAGAGCGGAATGAGCCCTCGTGCATGGAACGCGCGCGCACCGGTAGCTGTGACAGCGCTGTAAGCGCGTCCTATGGTAAAGATATAAACAACCGTTTAGAGTGCGTTGAATGACTGCCTTCATAGCTCTGTGGTTAGCGCGTCTGCCTGCTGATCAAAGGGTCAACGGTTCGAATCCCAGCCGGCGCCGGTCTTTTAATGCGAATAGCATTCTTTGGATACTTCACGCACTTTTCGTCTATGTATCTATCTATCACTATCTGGCTATCTAACCTCTTACGCCGCGGGTCGATAAATAAATAAAAAAGACCGGCGCCGGCTGGGATTCAAACCGTTGACCCTTTGATCAGCAGGCAGACGCGCTAACCACAGAGCTATGAAGGCAGTCATTCAACGCACTCTAAGCACTTGTTTATATCTTTACCATAGGACGCGCTTTACAGCGCTTCGGGCATGAACGCATCAACTGTGTGGTGACGTATGCCACCGTCACCGAGGCAACCATCGAGAACGACGCGTCGAGCCTCGAAATGGACGAGGAGGAGGCTGAGGGAGGCGGCAAAGGTCGTGGAGCAGGTCGTCGCAGCACCGACTACGACACCTAGTCAAAGGGAAAAAACTGAGAGTGCGCCGCCCGAGAAGCAGCAGACGGTACCAGTCCCGACAGGCCCCCTGCCTCTGCCTGCTGGCCTAAGGGTCAACGGTTCGTCCCAGCCGGCGCCGGTCTTTTTTATTTATTTATCGCGCGTCTGCCTGCTGATCAAAGGGTCAACGGTTCGAATCCCAGCCGGCGCCGGTCTTTTTTATTTATTTATCGACCCGCGGCGTAAGAGGTTAGATAGCCAGATAGATACATACGCGAAAAGTGCGTGAAGTATCCAAAGAATGCTATTCGCATTAATATTCGCATTAAAAAGCAGCAGAAGATGCAAGACTACCTCATTGTGTAATATTTGAGCAGAAAGTGAATCTTTTCAAGTCAAATTCATTAAAACTTTTATATCGAATTATCCGCTGTATCGAACTGGTAGACGTTTTTTTGCGAGTTCGATAGAAACGGTTTTGACTTACTCTGGCTTGGATTTCTGCCAGATGGTGCAAGCTTCCGGCCATTTTGACCATTTCGTGCTCCAGAACTCAATACACTTGAAATTAACAATTACAGTACTTCTAATACCAAGCAAGGACAAATATAAAACTATAGTGTAAACATATCTTGTGGTATTTGTTGCTTGTACTATTCGAACTATTCGCTTCGAAATTATTCGGCCGAAATCACTATTCGCTTCTAATTCGATTCGGACCCAAAACCCTCTATTCGCCCATGCCTACACATTACTGCTCCCATCAGCTAAGCACCGCACAATGTTAATGTGCAGGCTGTGGCAAAGGCGCATTATATGCATATACGCATTATATATTGTAAACAGCCGTACTGGAAGACTACCACCTATCCTGGCACGTACACTACGCCACAAAGACTTCTGCCTAATGGGGGCCGCCCAAACATGGATGTCTACTTCCTGAACCGACTGGGTATCCAAATCATGCAAACAACACCTTTACCAGAACCCTTAAGTGCTTTCGGCTACCTGTGTGATCCCTGTCATGGCGGCCGGAAGTGGCCCTTCTGACATTCTCTTGTTTGCCGACGACTGTTTTTCGTGAAATAACTTGTGATGACGATATAACTCTTAATGCCATCTGTGAATGGTGCAAAGCACCAGTATATGAACCGAAACGTTGATAAATGCAAATATATATGCGCGTATCTAGAAAAGCTAATAGATTTCCCACCTACTTTCTGAATCACCATCCCCTTGATGCCATCACGGCCTCTCTTACAAATACCTTGGTATTCTCATAACATTACATTAATAACATTACATGTTATTAAAGGGGTCATGAAACGCTTTTCCAACTTTGTCCTGTTTAAAGGGGCCCTGCAATTACTTTTTTACTTGTTTTTAATTTTCACCGGACCTGAGCGCACTAAACGTAGTAACTTATTAAACTTTTGTTTCTCGAATTTCACTTTATTTTAAAAGTTATAGGCAAGTTAAAATTACAAAAACAAGCAAAAAATAACCTCCTTCATGACGTCCTTGGTTGCTTGAGTGGCCGTGAACTAGAGGAGAGGTAGTGAGCTCAGAGAGCGCTCATGGCTGCCGCACTCCGTGTCGACGGCTCGAGAGGGCGCCACTAAAGCATGTTCTGGATAGGCTGTATGAAGCGGGCAGTCAGGGCGGCTCGCATTGCATTTGCTGCGCGATTAAACACTAATTCGGCACGACTCTTCATTGGCCACAAACGACAGCAAACACGGGGTAAAGATCAGTTCAGAGCGGGAGCCACTTCGCGCTGCCATACCACGAAACGGCCAAACAGCAAGCCAAACCTGCGCCGAAGGCCTTCGGAACGCTCGGAACCGGTCGGATCCTCGAGTTCGTAAACAACCGCAGAGCCGCCGCGTACGTCCGGGACCTTTCTACGCTCACCACACGTCGGAGCCTGATCCCACTATTCCTTTCTAGTATGCGCCGTCTTTTCTACTGCTTGGTGGCGGGTATGTAGACGGGTCATTTCTGGTTTCCGGACTTTATAAACTGCATTTCTGATCTAAAATACTGAACAAAAACTACTTTCATAAATAATTGAAATGGTTTGCGCCACTCATATTTTGTATTTCGACTAAAAGAAGCTTTTAGCGGCTCTGACCAGTAGTAAGCCCAGGACCAAATACCTCACATTTCGCGCGCTTTTGGTACCGCGGGTCGCCCTTGTAGGTGGAGGAGGTTTCCGCGTCGTCCGGTTAAAATATGATGCACCGCCTGCCCACTGGCTTGCCTGAACCCCAAGAGACATGGAAACCGCAAAAAAGGTAGACGCTTAAATATGATTGTAGGGCCCCTTTAAGACATCACGTCAAATATTACGCGGCGCAGTTCTGTCTAAATGTTTCTTAACCGGTCCGGCAAGTTTTGCAACTCGCCAAGTTGCCGAAATCGGCTGGCTCGAGTGGGCGAATTCAGGCGCAACCAAAAGCACAGTCAAGGCTACGGCATGGGCATAGCCAACATTGAGCTAAACGTCATCACCGTCGCCCCCTTTTGCTTGTATTTATTTCTCTGTGCGAGCGTAGCAAATGACGTGAGCAACGTTTCCTCTCGGCGCTCAGCGGTGTCCACGTGATTGGCGTAACGCACCTTCGTAGCGCGCTTCTTGGGAGCCGTACGGCTGACCCGCCGTGGTTCCGCCGTAGACCGTTTTTCTCCTCCGCTACGGTATTCGTGAAGAAAACGCCGTAGCTGCGCATGCGCGCCGCCAGCTTTATCTGCATAGGTTCAAGGTCTTGTGGCGGATTACGGAGCGCTATCCAGGTGCTTGGCGCGCTGCGGAAGCAGTCTACTACAATTCCCCAATGTCTCTCGGAGTTTCGTCCACACCGCGGACACTAGGTGCGCAGACATATGCCGCAGTTGCGCAGACGTAGCCGAATGTCCTAGACACCAACACGTGGTGAAGAGCCAAGGAGGATAGAAGGGTAGGAGAGGGCATGACGTCAGCCGCGTAGCCTCCACAAGCCATGCTCCCTTGACGCCTCACCTCTTTTTCATTTTCCTCCTTAATCTCATCACTTATTAGCCCAACATGACCAGATCACGTGACCGTAACTAGCCTTCGATCTGATATAACCTACCGGATGGAGCATGCGCAAGCCTGCAAGGAATCCTTCTACAATCAACCATCCACCTCACACGTGACAAGTCACGCACACCAATCGCCAGAGAGATCTGCGGTCACGTTGGGCACAATATCGTTTAAACTTTTTATGACTAGGCTTCACCAATATTGCAACATGCCCCCTCCTAGTAGTTATAGACCGTTCCATTAGGCTCATAGCAGAGAGGGTAATAGAGAGAAAAAATGCCCTCTCCCTCTCACCCCGCATGTCGTCTGCTCTGCCGAGTGGGCAGTACCTGGCATCCGACTGGCGTGCAAACTGTGTAAAATAGCGCCATTTTGGAAATTTCAAGCGCAGATGCGCAGATTTTGGTATGCCAGTTGTCGTTTAATACTATGCTAGATAAAAAGACTAACAGGGTCCAATTGAGCTGTTACTTGCACACAAATAAAGAAGAAATAGGGAAAACTGTGTCAGATTGGCGGTCTCTCCAACAAAAAGTAAATCCGGTTGCTGTACCTTTTTACTATACAAAGTTCGTACTGGTGTAGGCCTTTAGCAACCATGAATGGAAGTCTGAAATAATAAATAAAAACTTGCTCTCCTGCCGCAATACACGCAGTAGTTCCTGGGGCGCGGCCACCCGCGAAGCCGGTTATTTGGTTTAGTGTTGACGGGACGCCGTACATCTGTGCACTATGCAAAAAGAAAGCTTAGAAAGGAACGCGAATATCTTTCCACCGGTAAGTTCGTGAATTGTTGAAGTTCATGAAACTACTCTGATGATATAATTATATTCGTGAAATGGAAGGCAGTTGGCAACCATGTGTGGGACCCCGAGGGTCTGCCTGCATGCTCCGCCGCTTGCGGCAGCCAGAATGCATGGAAAAATGGCAGACCTTTTCCTCTACAGTTAGTATGTATGATCTCTGTCTCGTACCACGTGATGGCCATGTTTTTGGGGGAGCTCCCGGGGCAGCCATGTTGGATCCAAGCCGCACTGCAGGAAGCGACCATCTCTCCTTCAGATCTGATGGCGGGGTTTGCGAGGCGGCGTGCTGAGCAGAGAAGATTTAGTGCAGCAATGCAATGCGCATGCACCGTCGTCTCGTCATGTGTCTCCCGTTTTTCTCTGTGCCATTGGTAGAACATAGTAGCCGACGAAAGCGTCATCTGTTTGAAAGCCGTAGCTATGCATTGTCTTGCCTGAAGTGCCTGGATGTACCGTTCGTACACCTCTCCGCGAGCGCCAGATGCGATCGTCTCCCCAGACTTTGGAAAAGCGTTTTAAAACGTCGCTCGAGTTATAAGACAACACGATTATACTGTACCCAGCGGCTACACATAATGGTTAATGGTCAAGGAACTTACAAGTTCATTCAGTTTTAGTGTAGGATGTATTTTTCACAAACGCAAAGCGAGAAATATGCTCCGCTCGAAACTCGACGCCTGCAAGGTCGTTTTTCCTCACGAGGGTTGGATCCATTTCGGCACATGTGACCGCTTCTCCGTCAATACGGAGTTGGCGGCGCAAGGGAAAGGAATGCGATACTCTGAGCTCTGCAAGCAAGAGCCTATTCACGATGTTTTGTTTGCAAACAAGCTCTCTACCACCCCTATCGGCAACACCCGCACGCTTCGGTTTTCCTCTTCTTTCCATTTGTCTCGCCTTCTTTTGTTATTTGCACTACTTCGTACAATGCACTAATGTTCTTACAAACATACTACAGAAACTTCTCTGAAGGAAACTCTTCTTACCCGATCGCCGTGCGTTGCTGAAGGATAAATAAATACATTACCGGAAGTCTACTAGGGCACCAAATACTGTGGCGCCCTCGTGGTATCAACTCCACCGAATGTGGTGAATACAAGTTACTCTAATTACCTTCATCGCAGTCATCCCAGGATGATTTATGGGCAAGAGCTGTATCATCTAGCTCCTTGTAGCCTTCGGGGTCACCACAGTTGTCCGAGAACAAACAGTCTCAATGCACTGACAGTTCTGTTTCTCACTTCAAATGGTACCAGAACTGCCATTAGGCCATCCTAAGCACCCACTACTTCACCCTTGACAGCAGTGTCCTCCCCAGTCAAGCCTGAAATGTCAGTAGCCAGAAGTGTGGGGGAGGGGGTTCTGGATGGCTTCAAGCTACAGGATGTCATCAGGGTAGTGTTGGTTCGTCCATATCTCCAGGCACTGGCAGCCGACTCAGACCATCCACATAGAGTTGTCACGGCCCTTCCCGTATTTATCTGGTAGCTGTAGGGACTAATAGGAGTATCCACTATAGCATTTGAGGTGAAAGGACCTTAGGCATGCACTTGTCTGTCTGTGCTGAACAGCCCCAGCAGTGGCGTCACAGAGGGGGGGGGCGGACCGCCCCAGGTGCAGCGCTCGGGGGTGTCGCGGCGGGCCACGAGAGCGGGAGGGGGGGGGGGGTCGCGGCGGTCTATGCAAGAGAGGGGGGTCGCGGTGGGCTACGCAAGAGCGAGGGGGGGAGGGTGTCCCGGCAGGCTACCGCCCCGGGTGCTGCTGACCCTCGTGACGCCACTGAGCCCCAGTAGCAGCTTATGTTCTGTCAAGATCGTACAACTTCTTCCTGTCAGGTACTGATAAAGGTGTCCAACCCGTGCACAATTCCGCTTGCTTTTGCCAAGCCCTCAGAGGCATATGCGATGGGAAGCACATTCCGCCATAGTCTTGGTGTGCCAACACCTTTCCAACCCCACTGGTGAGGAATCTCAGCATAGCAGTACCAGGACTGCTATTGCAACAAAAGCGACTAAAAAGTCTGCAGTTTCTTGAGGCTTTTGAAAGCCTTCATGTTCTCCTGTCCAGGCCCACTTATTCCTGTCATCTAGCAGGCGACAAAAATTCTCTGCAACCTCCGCTTTTCCTTCCCTTCCAAAAATCGATTCTAGAAGTTTACCAGAACCAAGAAGGCTTGTAGTTCCTTGTTAGTTGAAGCTGGAGCACTGGATTGCTGCAACTTTGCTGGCACTTGGGTGAATTCTAGAGGCAGCGATCTTACTTGTCACTAAACTACAGACCTGACATAACAGACAACAGCCTGCAAGGAAAATGATAGCAAAGGCAGTGGTGAAAGTTGATGCGAGGACCTTTGAATTTCAGGATGGCCAAATGTTAGCCCCATCCTGGAAAGACACTGAAGACTAAAGTGGCGAAGCGGGCGAGTTGGTTCATGACATAAACTTCAAAAGCGCTAACAAAGACGAGGACAAAAGTAGGAAGGCGAACAGGACGAGCGCTTACTCTCAACTGAACATTTATTTAAAAACAGCTAAAGCAAACAACCTCCTACAAAAATACACTGAATCACTCAGTGGCCTCACACATCACCACGCGTCAATAAAATTACTCTCTTTTTGGTGCAGAAAAATTGACGGCTGGCTGACGCAGCCTTCAGTGCCCTCTTTCTTTATAGCATGCGCTTCAAGCACTTCCCTCGCAGCTTTTTCACGAGCCCTCCCCACGATGGTGGTATTTTGAAAGATGGGCTGGCACAGACAGTCTCTGCAATGAAGAGGCAAGTGTCCTCCAGGTGTCGAGCGCAAAGCCAGGTCATGCTCGCGCATCCTCTCATTTACGCACCGTCCTGTCTGGCCGATGTACACTCTACCGCATGTCAGCGGTATTCTGTACACCACGCCCACGTTACAATCTACAAATCTGTTGGCATGATTGACGGTGCATAAGCGCGCGTCGTTCTTTTTTCCTGAATCCGTGGGCATAATTGGGCCAACTTACATGGCGCCGAAAACACAAGCGGCACATCAAATCTTTCTGCCACCTTTTTTAAGTTATGTGAAATTATATATTTGGACGGCTATTTGGTGCTATGGCAACGTTCTGAGAATCTTTTGACGTGCCAGGTTGTTGAGAGTGTGTTAAAAGTGTTTCATGACAACTCAAGTGGCTTAAAGTTCAGTCACGAACTCCCGGACGGCCAGTTTCTCCAGTTTCTAGACTTGAGACTGCAGTTCACGGGAAACCATGTCTGTTGGAGTTACCACCCGCGCTCCAAAAAGGGAATCCTCGCCTACGATTCGGCACATTCTAAATTAGTAAAAAGAGGTATTGCTTCGTCTTGTTTCCAGGCGGCACTTCAGAAGTCATGCCACCATGTTATGCGTGACAGCTTTAGCCGGCAGGTTAATCGACTTAGAGATGCCGGTTTTCCAGCTTCACTTTTGCTTGGAGTTGCCGAGACGCTGCTGAAAAAGATCAAGGGCAAGTCTGAGGGTAAAAAAGAAAAAACAAAAACGAGACCTCAGGTCATCCCCTACCTGCACAAAATTTCACATAACTTAAAAAAGGTGGCAGAAAGATTTGATGTGCCGCTTGTGTTTTCGGCGCCATGTAAGTTGGCCCAATTATGCCCACGGATTCAGGAAAAAAGAACGACGCGCGCTTATGCACCGTCAATCATGCCAACAGATTTGTAGATTGTAACGTGGGCGTGGTGTACAGAATACCGCTGACATGCGGTAGAGTGTACATCGGCCAGACAGGACGGTGCGTAAATGAGAGGATGCGCGAGCATGACCTGGCTTTGCGCTCGACACCTGGAGGACACTTGCCTCTTCATTGCAGAGACTGTCTGTGCCAGCCCATCTTTCAAAATACCACCATCGTGGGGAGGGCTCGTGAAAAAGCTGCGAGGAAGTGCTTGAAGCGCATGCTATAAAGAAAGAGGGCACTGAAGGCTGCGTCAGCCAGCCGTCAATTTTTCTGCACCAAAAGAGAGTAATTTTATTGACGCGTGGTGATGTGTGACGCCACTGAGTGATTCAGTGTATTTTTGTAGGAGGTTGTTTGCTTTAGCTGTTTTTAAATAAATGTTCAGTTGAGAGTAAGCGCTCGTCCTGTTCGCCTTCCTACTTTTGTCCTCGTCTTTGTTAGCGCTTTTGAAGTTTATGTCACTGAAGACTGTTTATGCCTGTGTTGCCATTCAAATGGCATAGCCTTTTTGCAAGGCGGACATGCCCGACGCGCACTAAACGTATACACCTATTCTACAATCTGCTCCCACATTCATCAGGTGACACGAGACTGAATATCAAGTCCGATTTTCTTTATTATTCATTCACTCTCCATTGGCCAAAGTGTCTTTGTGGGCACATGGATCAATTCGTCCTGATGACGAGAGCACATAAAACAGCACAAATAAACCTCTTGCGCACATTATGCCAAAACCACGACATTTCGGCAAACACGAATCCCTTAAACGAGAAATAACCGCGACAAGCTTTATATTAAACAAAGCACTCCGTCATCGAGACAGGCATCTTAATCAAACACACGCTGCAAAATGCTAAAGATGTTTTATCGTGCAACGAAAACTAAAATAATGAAGCTAGTTAAATCGCGCACTCACGAGGTCTGTCGTCAATTAAGTGCATAAAAAAATTAGCAGTGAATGGAGACTGGAACACACTAAAATAAAATAATAAAAAAATAAAAATTAATTTCCCCACCTAAAAAAAAAAAAGGGGCCTGCAGAAGCTACTAGGAGAAGTGGCATTCGGTTCTGCTCATGAAGCACCACAGATGATCACAGACAGAAAATTTACACCAGAGCAATGCTATTTTTGGAAAATTATAAAAAAACATGTTTCCAATTCGTGCAGCTTGGTCAAATGTTTACCAATATAAATAAATTGGGCTTAAAACAATATCACCGCACAAAGCTCGTCTTCGTAGAATGCAAATCTACAACTTTTACATATTGTGAACAATTCCATACCAACGACCGGTCATGAGAACATAATTAAAAGTACAAATTTATTGACGAGTCAGTTTTTTTGCATATTCGATAAACCAAATTTCAGCACGATGAATAAACAAACAAAAAGCTAAAGTGCCTTGAGCTATAGTCTGGTGCAACTCAAGAAGGTGGGTCGACGGTAAGATGGCCGGGGAAGAGGAAGCAGACGGAACGCTGGAGAAGAGAGGGGAAACCTCTCTAGCATTTTGTCTGCTTCCTCCTCCCCGGCCCGTCTTACCCTCGCCCTACCTTCTTGAGTTGCAACGGACTATAGTAAAATTGTGCATTCACGAGGTCTATCGTCAATTTAAAGTGCATAAAAAAATTGTCAGTGGAAGAAGGTTGTGGCAGCGCTAAAAGGGGATCGTATTAAAACCACATAAAAGGGCATCTCCCCGTCTAAAAAAAAAGTGGCACGCAGTTTATTTTGGGCAAGCCACAAATGATCATATACAAAATATTTACATCGGAGATGCACGCAATGAATAAAATAAATAAATCTCCGCGTGACGTTATATTTGAAGATATCAAAAAAATCTATCGTCAAAAGTTAAAAAAATATGGCAGGTAAGGCTTCAGTGCAGCTGCATTTCCTTCAGGTCGCTAAGCTGCTTGCTGAAGTGGAGGACCTTGCTCTCCTCTTCAATCGGTAGGTCCTGCAGGAACCATACAGAAAAACAAAACTGATACTGGATCCCTAAATTAGAGTCCGAGCTGTGTATTGGTAGAAAACATTCTACGGTTTTCAAGAAGTAGTGTTTTGATACAAACTTCAATGTAGCTTCTGCAATTCCCTTAAAGGGGCACTTAAACACTTTCTGAGATAGTTTTGGTCATAACTCAATCTATGGGCTATAAGAATTCTAAAAAAACCAAACGTTACATTCACATTTTTTTTATTAAAATGATTACCTCAGAACTCTGCTTACAAGTCCTTCATTCGTTCGACGGTTGAATACGCTGGCCTAATTTGGAGTCCCTGGCAAGATTACTTCCTTAAAAGTTGAATCTATCCAAAACAAAGCCATTCACTTCATTTTCAGGGATTATTCTTTTACGTCTAGTGTGACAGCTCTAAAGTCGAAAGCTGTCCTGACATCTCTATGCAACAGACGCAAAGTATCGCGATTGACCCTTCTTCGCCGCATATACTACCACGATCCACATCCCTGTTCAAGTCTGCTTTTACTATTGCAGAAAGGGACCAGTGCCCCTCTAAAACACACCAGAAAAACGAAAAATTTGCTACCCTGTACCCCCACCGCTTGGCCCCTCGCCCTTAAAATCTAGAAAATTTGAGCAGTTACCCTATGAATATGCTTACTGATACTGACTCGACATGTCTTATTTGCAGGAGGTTGCCTGAGGCAGGAAAGGAAGAGAAAGACATGAAAAAAGGGACAACACAGACACGCGCACACAGCCACATATGTATATAACCAATGCCGCCAAAATGTTTGCTCACCTCAGCGACAGTTTTGTAACATTTGGTTTGTTCGATCAAGTACGGTTCCTTCGCCTGCATATTTCCAAATAGTTTCGATTGCCACACACACAATGTGTGAAAGACAACGTGCACACGTCTGCAACGTGCACACGTCTGCAACGTGCACACGTCTGCAACGTGCACACGTCTGCAACGTGCACACGCCATACACACGTGCACACGTAACCAACGTGCACACGTAGCAACGTGCACACGTAACAACGCGCACACGTAACAACGCGCACACGTATACAACAAACACGCATACATCAATACAATGAACCGTCACAACCCGTCTTTGCTAAACCTTGGGGCCTGACCACACTAGAGGCAACGTGCTGCCGGTCGGGCGCCGCCAGGCGGCACCGCCGTCCAGCATCCCAATGCGAGGGGGCCATATTGGCCTCTCATTTTGCCGGAATTTGTCACGCAACAGCAGTGGATCTCGTTGCGCGTGCACTTCCGCCAGATTTCTTGCGCTTTCAACGTCTGCTCTTCGTTCGGTTCTTCCATTGCGGCGCCCATCATTCACGTAACTCAGCCGAAACTGCATTCGCTGCCTACGTGGCGAGTACAGTCAAACCCACTTATAACTAACGCAATAGTTCTGCAAAAAGTGGTCGTTTTATCAGTAGTTCGTTATATCTGGACTTGCCTTTAAAACACACATGGTATAAATAAGGATAATGAGGTTGGCATTGGTAGTTTCACTCTGCCAGCTTTTTATTTAAAGAAACTGTTTGAACGATTCTAACGCGCCTCCAATCTTAATGCGCAGGCAGATTTAGCTTTCAGGTAATCAAAAGTAAATTGCTGCCGATTCGATTTTATGAAACGCACGTCAGCACAGAAAAATGTTGTGCACTAGTCCGGCGGATGGCTCTTCGCTGTCCACAGAGGTAATTAAAACTTGCTTTGGTCTAAAGCATTTCAAGTGTTGTGCTTCCTGCGCATGCAATTGCGCAGCCATCACCTCTGGCAGGGTCGGTCTTTCAAACAACACTTTGCGAGCTCGTCGTGTAGCTGGGATTGCGAGGCCACGCAGTGCTACGCGTTACCTTTTCTTGCAAGCGTGATGCCCTTTCGTTTAAATAAAACCCTAGTTTTTTTGTTTTTTTTAAATGTTAAAACGACAGACACAAGTTTATAGATGCGAGAGGATGTGCATGATACGGATACCAAAATGGCGAACGTAAACAATGGTCACGATGGCGATGGTGACCTTATACCAAGCATCGAGTTTTTCTTGATTTGAATATGCACAGTTTGCAAACAAAAAACGAACGCAGCCGATGCAGCACACAGCGTGAGAGTTGACTTCTTCCTTCCTCTTCTCCTTCCCGCGCACGCACAATCTGCAGACTACGCGGCCCGGGAGGGTGTTTTTGCTTTTATAGTTTTGTTTCCTCCCTGGGCAAGTATTCCGCGCGGGCCGTTGAAATGGCCTTGAGCGACTCCCAAAACGCTGCTCTGCTTACCTTTTTTTCTTTTTCATTTTGCGCGCGCGTTTTTTTTTTTTTGAAGGCGGACTTTGAGTGTTTGTTGTAACAGTATGATGTTTTGAAAAACGGTTGTTTTATCTGGACCAATTTTAATGGGTAGGGCCTCGAATTTGTACATTTTCTGAAAGCTGGTCATTATAACCGATAGGTCGTTATATGTGGAATCGTTATAAGTGGGTTTGACTGTAAGACGATGACCCGGTGATCAGCGTGAATGGATCATCCTAGCCTGCTCGTTGATCTTGCAACGTCGCCGCGCTCTGAAGGCAAGAAGGCGCATGTTCTGGTTCCAGCAGAGTTGGCACTACCGAATCCCCGAGAGACAGGCCAGTGCTTTGCAGCCCCAGCTGTGCGCCAGAGATGAAGTCTACTCTCGAGAATGAGCAATAGAATCGGGTGCGACAAGTGTCCACCATTTATACTGTCGCACAGTTCCGAAGCATCGCTCCGTTGGGAAAGGCAGTGGGGCAAATAGGGATCGCAAACGAAATTGTGCTACGCTCCTTCGCAACGTGAAGGACGAGCAGCGAAGTGGCTTGCGCATCACCACGATGTTGGCAGGTCGCTATCTACGCCTGCTCCCATTGGCTTTTTCCTTCTGCGACAAATAACAGCGGAGTCCTCAACTGCACGCGGACCGGCTGCTCGGACGGCGCCGTCTGCACACCGCCGAGGGCGAAAACTGGTTTTGGACGGCAGCCCGCGGCAGCCGACGGCATACAGCAAGCGTTTGCGGCGCTAGTGTGGCCACACCTTTACTAGGGAAAAGTGTTCCTTACCATTGAGGGTGCAGAGCTCAGTAGCAGCACAGCCCCCCTTGCAGCTGCACATGATGCTGCACGACCGTGCCTTTCGTCTGCAGCCGCAGCGTGCACCGCACAGGCCGCTGCATTTGCACGCTGCACTGGATGAGCCGCGCTGCGCAGACACCACAAAGTCGCATTGCACACAGTTTGGTCAACTGTTGAAAACACTAGCATGCAGACGAGCAAACGCCGTTCGCTGAACGCGGATCCAACGGTTTCGCAAACGTCTGGCAAAGAACAGGCCGCGACTGGTTCGGCAGCAAATGGTTACTAGCAGTGGTAAGCGAAGCATATGAACCTCAGCTGGTTACTGCATTTTCAATTGGTTATATCATTACACCTGGCTCCATTGCAACCAGAAGTAAAGCCTTCAGGAATCCTTCCAGTATCCTTCAAGAATCCAAGTATTCACTCCACGTTCGATTGGGTCATTTTATTTCTGGCTACATTGCAGCCAGAGGTTAAACCTCTCCCGGAATCCTTTCAGATTGATGAGATTCTCCCAGAATACTAAGTCCTCCGCACGACATCGCTAAATTGAAATATACTTTCCGTATGGCCGAGTACACTGGCATTAGACGTAATTTTTTGTTTTGCTTAGTGTTCCGATTAACTTGTTTATATGTGAACTTGCCCAATATTTTGTTCTATGTACGCCATTCGGACATCCTAGCCCACTCCTCTTAGTAATGGCTTTGGGCCCCAAAAAGTATTGTAAAGTTCTGAGAGAACGCCCGCCCCCGAGATATCGCCCACCCCGTTTTTTCTGGACAAATATCAGGAACATAAAAATTCCAGAACATCACTCCCCACCCCCGTTCCAGATTCCCATCGGACGCCACGCAATGTCAATGGGAATCGCATCAACCGCGCAATCTGCTGTACTGGCACGTCTGACAAGCGAGTTCATAGCGGGTTCCCGCGTTTTTGCCATGCGATATGCAAGCACAATATCGGCACCTGTAACATGCGAGTTGTTCCCGCATGTATGTTGCACCGTAAAATATGATTCTGCTGCCTTCGCAATCTGCAGTATTTGTTCCACTAACACACGAGTTTGTAGCGGATTTCCACGTTTTTGTCCTCGATCTGGGCGCGATATTGGTTCCCATGACTGGCAAGTTTGTAGTGGGTTCCCGAGTGTATGAATCCACTGCGTCCACGATTTGCGGCATTCGTTCTTGTCAGATGAGAGTTTGACAGGTTTCAGTGGGTCCTTCACACCGGGAAACGCAAATCTGCTGCGTCCGCACCTTGCGGTACTCCTTTCCCGTAACACAGGAGTTCATAGCGAATTCCTGCGTGTTTAGTCACAGCTTGAAACTCAGATTTACGGTGTCCGCTATCTGCAGTATCGGTTCCCGCTTCGCGTGGTTTCTAGCCGGTGCCAGGCTGTTTACCATTAATTTTTGATAAAGTTTTGCTGTGGCATCCCCGAAGATAGCCCACCCCATGTTTTCCACAATTTATCTCTTCATTTTCGGCGGGCGTTCTTTCAAAACTTAACGATAAAAAAAATAAGGCAATAAAAAATAAATGAACTATTTAAACAAAATGAACTCCTACAAACACCCTGGCCAATGTTCTAGGATTAGGCTACACTACAATTAATGTCTTCCTGGAACAAGCTTTGCATGCTAAGGGATCTGCAAACCAGTGGTTCTTAAATGGGGGTCCACGGATCGGGATCCCCCAAGGACTCTCACGGTCCCCAAAGCCCTTGATTGGGCAATAAAATTCTTTTGTTAAGTTGAAGCACGATTGTCACTGTTGAACTGCGATGAGTTTGACCTTTTTCATTTTCTATCATCCGTGAAAGTATATATAAACTGTGTCTCTTAAATTTTCTACTTTGTTCTACCACATCAAAACCATGTGGTTGTTCTGGAGCATGAAGAAAATAGAGAATTATTATATAAGTATCGTTTTACATGTACTCGAGTGAGTAGTCTATGTTGAAAAGTTGAAAGGCATCCCCAAAAAATCCGTGGCTGAGAACCCCTGCTGCGAACTAAGAGAGCAACTTTGCCTCTCATGTTGCAAACCGGACAGAATGCTTGGCTTGACGGCCAGGTGGAACCGTACTCCAGGTCACCAGTCTGGCAGCGCCATCAAAGACAACAGCGAGAAAGCTCAACCGACTCCGCCTAGACAACAAAGCTGGAGGGCTGAAACTACCGCATCGCCTAAAGGGGCACATTCGTGGCGCAAATTGAACACGGGCTGCAGAGTCTGCGTTCGGCCGAGACTACGTCTCTAATCGGCAGGGACGTGAGTCCCGGCCAAACGCCGACTAAGCGTTTCAGCCTGCTAAACCCCTCCATCCACGGTCGACTGGCAGCAGCAACTCACCTTCATCTCCGGAAGGTCCTCGTCCCGGGACTTCCTCTTCCGGTTCGTCTGCGTGTAAAAACGAAACTCGTTTGAAGTGCCCCGACGCCACCAAGCCGAGCGTCTGCAAGTCTCTCTGCCATTTCAGAGCGGCCATCGTCGACAGCGCCTGTGCGTCCCTAGGCAACAAGATGGCAGTGCCCTAGAGCCCACAACGCATAAAAGTACTATCAACAACAACACGAAAGTGAACGGTCTCATCTTCTTTCTTTCCAGTTTTACGGCTTGCACAACCTTTTCGAAACTCCACCCATCAAACAGTATGTAGTAGTTTGGGATCAGAAGTTTCTGTTCTAGCCCTCGCTGGGACCGTAACGTGTTCCAAAATGTGTAGCTACATATAAAAAAAGCGAGGAAGTTTGTTTTTCTTCGTATTGTTGCCTACAGTACCGCAGAAACAAACGGATGAATCACTGTTGAGGCGGAGATTTGTACGCTAGGGGGTCGGGGGAGAAAGCGAACAAATTATACTACTGCAGTTTCCCTTGAAGTCCAGATGCAGCCGACGCCATCGAGCCAGTGCGGACAAATCGGACAGTGTCAAAAATGCATCGTCATGGTGTTTGTCACGCTTCTGTACATGTTCTACCATCGCCTAACCAATCGTGACCAGAAAACGCTGACTGACTCGCGCTTTGCGCCTGCTTAGCAAGCTTCAGGACTTAAGCTGAGACGAAGTATTCGATCGTGGCTCTGAAGTGACTCCTGGGCCCAAAGGCCGGTCACGCATTTGCGCTCGACTGGGGCCGAGCGGAATCAAGATCATTGATAGGCCTCAAAATTTGTTCAACCGACTAAAGAGGCACGTCTGAACTAGCAATCCAAATTACAAGTCGCAATTATTTTTCCGCAGGTTCATCGACAGTTTGAAACTTCTTCAGAGAGGCCGAGGTTCCGCTTGCAGTGCCGAAAACGCCAGACGTCAAATGTCGTAATTTGGGATTGAATTGGAGCGATACGGCCAGTTTCCCGAAGAGCTCGCGAAGTTTGATCGGCCTGAAGCGAACAGCGGAGACACTCTCACCGCCGATACGGTTTTTTAGAGACTGCCTGTTCAACATGAAGTCAGAGGTCGTCCCGCCGAAGGGAGCGTGAAAATCTGAACGCCTGTTTCTGGCACAATTTTCTTTGTAGTTTGCTCCATAACCATACTGAATTTAGAGGCAATAGCGTGCCAGAACGTCTAAAGCCTGGGTATCTTGGAGTGTGTCTAGTACTGACATGGTCGCTCTAACATTTCAGAATTAATTTCCAGCTCAGGGTGGGAAGAATAACGCACAAGAGTTATAAATGTGTGCGGAGATCGAATGTTCCTAGCCACCTACAGAACGGCGCCAGCGTGTTAGGTTACGGAGATCCCGATGCGCTCTACACAGTCGAACACAAACGTGTGAACCAGAGAATCATCCACCTATGGTCATAACGCTTTTTAGTGTCTAACAGGATCAAAAATGCAGACAAAAGTCTTTTTTCCTGCGATTTGATGCAAAAACCGGCGGGGTGCCATTAGAGGCGCGATAGCTAGTCGCGAACAATCGCTTCCGAGAAGCAAGGGGACTAACCGACGGCGAACCGATTCACGAACACACGCGATTCACAGGCAAGCAATTGCTCGCGATTGGCCGTCACACGTTCAATGGCGCGCTCCGGTTCCTGTGCCAAATGGAAGAATACAGTGCGTTGCTATCTTCGATCCCATTTTTAATAGAAAGATCGGATGTACATCAATCCAACCTCGGGTTTTCTAGAATGCTCAGCCCGTACATAGAGCTACGACCGTGTCAAACGACTCCCCAAACCACTGTAGTGCCCCCTTAACAACTCGGCCCGGCACGCCGATGGCTCACCTGAGGGAACATCGGACTGCCGGCCCAGTCCGGTCAGTTTCATTGCTGTGTTCTTCAAAGCTGCTGCCCAATAAGTCGCTCAGGGGAACCAACTCAAACTTCTTGGGCTGGAAAGGAAGAAGGAAAAGAAACGCGAAGCAGACCTTGTACAGCGTGACCATTTTCAGGAAGCATTTAGCAAGCTGCAGCAGTACCGCCTTCTAAACGCGTATGTAGACTATGGACTACAAGTCCAGAAGTCGAAATTTTTGCGGTATAAAATACTATCCGAGAAATTTTTTTAGATTATTTGACATGAGAAAGATGGGGTGAATGTCTGATTACGGTTATGACGATTTATATCCCATACAGGATTCTTGTGAGCTAACAATGTAGGAATCATGGCGGCGTGCTGCGTATACATATGAATGTTCTATGTGCAGGCCATGCACGGCGCGGAACCCCTGAAGGCCTGTCCACGCACTTCTCTGCGACCACTTCAAACCTCTTACGAAGAAAAAAATGTTGGCCTAATAGCTGGCGCTATAGTATGTCCTTAGGCGATTTTAGGAGGTTTCAAGGCATGCGGTCCCAAGATTTCTAAGAACGTTACCTCCGCCGGTAGTGGATGCAAGCCGACCGCTTAGCATAGCCATGACACATAGATGAAGCTACGCTCCGTTTCATAGCCTGCTAGTATACCAACGCCGTCAAAAGTTCAGCTACTGGCACGAGTGCGTCGTGGCCTCACCTGCGGCTTCGTGTGCGCAAGAGGGCATGCAAATGATCCGAGAGGTCAAACACCGTGCTCGTGCGGCAGCTTTGACATCGTTGAACACCAACTAGGAGACAAAGTATAGCTCTCCGTTTCTTGCAACAAAAGTCTGGGTGGGGTAGCCATCGACATGCAGTCGTCTACTACAAGCTGCAATGTCGAGACAGGCAGCCCTCGTGTGCTGACACGGTAAGTTGTCCCGTGACTCAAAGCCTTCGAAGAATCTCGTTACACTTCTGATTCGGGCAAAGTATTGCGGCCAAAAACTTTACGAATCCCGCTTCTACTGCTGGCGCTCCTGTGAGAGAGTTTTCCGCATTCTACGACAAACGGTCCACTCCTAAACACGGCAAAAAACTTGGACTGACCAGAATTAGGGGAATCGTGCAATGATCTCGCTGCTTGACAATAGAAACCCTAGAGCAACAATAGTCGGCACAGAGTCTTATCTCCCTGTAGCACACAAATGAAAAAATAAGTACACATTTCTTAGTGTGCAAGTTGCAGTCCCTTTCCCAAATATTTGCCAGTGTGTCCTACATCACACTGACTTGTATGCGTTTTCCATAAGTATGGACCTGGACCGTGCAAGATGTAGGCTGGACTGGTATTCATGACAGAGGAGCAGCACAGCACCCACTGAAAACCTGCTCTTCCTGCGGTCCAAAGACTGGTCCGCAAGCAGTCCTAAGTGCGGCTGCACGTCCTCGTTTGGAACTACTCTATGCGCTGTCCTTTGCAGTACTCCCCAGCTATGTGCGGCTTAGACTGAAAAATATTGTATAGAATGGTTTTTTGCGTTTTAGCTTTTGGCTCCGACCAGGTACACTCCTCCAAAGCAGAGCTCTGGAATCGTTCCGAAAGGGACAGCGCCGAGATGACTGTCCGGCAACAGGTTTTCAAAAAGGCCCCAACAACTTACCTTGGCTGACTTCTTTTTCTTAGCGGAGTAGTCCACCCCCAGCACAGGCCTGGCACCATGCTTAATCACCTGGGAAAACAGGAAAACACAGTGAGCGCAACGCCAAGAAGTGCAGAACGTGCTTCAGAACGAACGAGAGCTTAATCTTGCTGAGCCCAAGAACAAAAACAAATCGCTAGCACCAGTTGCAATAGAGCTTAAACTGTGAAGTCAGGTCACTTAAGTAGATGATCCCAGCTTGAGAACCCATGGTTTGTTGCAGTCAACACTAAAATATTAAGGTGGACTAGTTGGCTCAACGCATTGAATACACAGAGTGCAATGGACAGACGATCACATGAAGTGCTGTGTTGCCTTCTTGCTGTTCTTCTGTCCTTAGCACTTTTCCCGTTTAGCAGTCGACACTTTGACATAGAAAAAAAAACATACCTCCTGAAGCTGCTCCACTTCTTTTGTTTTCCTCTCGAGCTCTTCGTGGACAGTCTGGAGTCTGGAGATCTCTTTGTCCTGCCGCGGCGTGAAATTCAAAGCAGATCAGTCACGACACCACCAAAGGCACACAGCCCTTTCGGCCAGCCCTGTGCCAATGCTCAAAATTTGGTAGCATCGACTGCAATACAATAGAACCTGTCTAGAGGGAACATTAGTACAGCATAAATATGAATAGAGGGGGAAAAAAGCTGAAGTAGACATGTTATAGTGCTACAGGCATTTGCTGCTGCAATAGTGACAAACCTAATTCACAAGAAAACTAAAAAAAAAACTATAGACAGGTTTTTTTTTGCACAGAATGTACATAATTTGCTTTTTCACCGAATATAGTATTAAAAAGTTTGAAATATTTTGACAGAGATTACGAGAGTACAAAATACACGAGATAAAAATGTAGAGAAAGACATTCGCAGCCCTTTAAACTGGCAACAATTGTTTACATTTTCCACACCTTTACAAATGCAATACCTTGCTCCTCTACATTACAACGATGCTCCGGAAATATTTCGGGGAAGAGTGGAGAGTTATATTTTCGAGCAAGTTCATCGGTAAACCAAGAGAATCAAGAAGTTCAATAGAAAGTCAAACACTGCCTTACTTGACAACCTTTACCAATCAAAGCGGGAGTGCACAGAGGCAAAAACAGCACCCTCATATGGCACTCTTTATACGATTTAGTGTCGCCATGTCCGGACATTTTGGATTAATTTGCTCCTTTCACGCTTGACCTTTCTCGCTTTCACATGATACGAGTACATGCCTAGTTGGTAAGATGAACTCTAAGCTGTATAACGAGGCTTTTCAATGTACAGTCAAACCTCTATGTAACGAACTTCTATGTAACGAAACCCTAGATGTAGCGAAGTGCATACCTGTGTATGCACGCCATGCATCTTTATTTCTATGGAACGAAGTCCCGTTTGCCTAAATTTCGATGTAACGAAGTTTCATGGACAATTCGGCACAAACTTTTGGGTCCCAAAGGAGATTTTGAGAAGTACACGAGCTGAAACGGGCCACTGATAAAGCGCAAAGGGTGAAACAGGCCGAGTCTGGCGAGTGTGGTGTACAGAAGGGCCACTAGAGGACACTAGAGCCGCCGCCGTTTCGTCCGTCGATTTCATTTGCGCTGCGTAGTTCGTTTCGAGGCCTAACAAAAAGCGTACGTTTCTCGTTGTCCTGGGTGATGGAGCCTTGAAGGCGATGGAGCCGTCCCTGACAACGTCGACCTCGACACGACAATTTCTATACGTCGACTCTGCTGTCATTGCGGCGGAGGAGGTGACCGACGAGGCGATAGCTAGCTATGTTCGTGGCAACAGCGAGCCTGATGAGCAAGACACCTGCGATGTGCCCAGTAACCGTGAAGTGGTGGACGTGATCGATGTCTTGAGGCGGTCCACGAGCGCACAGCAAGAAGAAGACGCGATGCAGGCCATCTGGCTATGCTAACGTAGTGTGATGCAAATAATAATGTCAAGAGTGGCCCAGGAAAAGACGATGAACTACTTTCAACCGAAATAAAAGTGTCCTCGGTGAGTTTCGTGCACCCGAGAAACATTTGTGAAAACTTTCTTCAACGTTTTCTCCGAATTTCTATGTAGCGAAATTTCGATGTAACGAAGTAAATTCCGAATTTTACCGACTTCGTTACATCGAGGTTTAACTGTACCCCACTTTTCTGCCAGATTGCTATGCTTGTTTTGCTTTAGGGCCCCAGACCCAGTCAAGTTAGCATATGGTAGCTTTTTGTCTGGAGGCCCGCCAGAGTAAATTTCTGAAAATAAAGATTTCAGATTTCATTTCATTTCATTTCATAACTGTACAGTGTATAAGGCAAGCAGTCTCTTCACAAGCTGCACTGGTGCAAGCAAGAAGCTCACACCAGTGGCATGCCACTTTAGAAGGTCAACTAAATCTTTCACGTAGTGGAGCACTGGCAAAACTAAACTTGCTTTTCAGGACATTTCTAAATTGCTAATATAGACTTCCGAGAATAGAGGAAAAAAATGCTGTGTGCCACCGTGCAAAGTTTGAGGTCCCCACGGTCACCCAAAGAAAAATGAAATACGGTACTTTTACATTTACTTCCAAATTTACATTTAGATGTAACTACTTCCGAGGCATGCCATTATTACCTATACTGCTAAATCTATAAAATAATGTGGATGAAAAAAAGAAATAACGACACACATGCATAGTCGTGGAGAGCAAACCAGCCAACACTACTTATGAAGTCACGTCGCTGATGAAAAGCCATTTTTGTTTGCAGCGAGAGACGTACACGTATTTACACAAATGTAGGTCGACCCTTTTTTTCAATTTTTGAAAATCTAAAGATGGGGGTCGACTTTTAATCGAACCATAGCATTTCACCGCCGGCAAACACGAAACAATTGCGATATCGTGGACACCTCGTCGTTACGAGTTCAGCGGCTGTACCTCTAGCATTGCACTATCTGGTGCACTAATTTTACAAATGAATTATTTTTTATTTGCGCGAACGAGTATTATTGATAGCGATTCACAAATTAACCCGAATGTATGTCGGTGAACACCGCACGGCGCGCCCGACTCCCGAAGGTGGCGGCACTTCTTGTAAGAGCTACTCCGGAGGCCGCTGGAACAGCCTCTCGGCTCACTCACCCTGCGGCTTCTCTTCGCAGTTTTTCGCACGATTCACGGTCGCACGTCGTTTGATCATAGAGATCATGCTGGAGCGCTAACTACGTTCATTTGTATTGAAACGCGTGATCCGGGCAGTTTAGGTTTTCAATGCTCGTTTATGGCCAATTTTCACTCGGAAGCAACCAACAACTGCGCTGTTGGACGCAAGTTCGACCCGTCAGAGCGGGTGATGCTCCAGTGGAGTCTGCGATGGCGCAATAACTTAAATTGTGACAACAAACAAACAGGCTTCCCTTCCGGAGTTGGAGGTCAGGCTTGCAACGTACGCCGCAAATGTGTGCAATCGGTCCCTACTTGTGACGTCCAACGCGACTGGTGAGCAAGCGCGGAAGATGCAGTTGATGCTGTCATTTGCGAAGTGCGAGATTTCGTTGGACGACGCCGCCGACGTGCTTCGAGAACGTAGCAGTGATGACAACGGGACTGACATCACCAGTGCGGACGAGTCGTAGTCTAGTCGCGGACGGAGTGAGAACGACAGTGAGCAGCTTCAGTTGTCCCGTCTTTAGCGTGAACTTCCTAGTTTCGATAACGCCTGGCCATCTCATGCGCCTCGCGCGTGCATGCGCAGCCAAAGCACACCAGAAGGCATTGATCGCATGTTAGAGGCTCGGCTTTTGAAACAGATACTTTGCCGTTCGCACGCGTTCGCAATAAAATGCGCATCTAAAGATTTTTTTTTTCGAGTCGACCTTTCGAGTTGACGCGATTGTAGGAGCTCGACCTACAATCGTGTAAATACGGTACATAAGGAAGACGTGCCAAGTCAGGAGCACAAGCATTTCTTCTTGTCTGTGCCAGTAATTGGAGACTTCGAAACACCACAGGAAATGCGGAAATCATTCGTGCTCCGATCGGAAAAAGGCACTCTTTTTGCTTCTCTGGTGGGACACGTAGACTTTAATTTGAACCCTGGCTGGCTCTCATGGTTTGCTGTAAAAAGGCACGGATTGTGGTGGGAGAAAAAATTCTCCAAGACTTCCAAGGTTTTCTTTATGCACTTAATCCCTACTGTAATCATACATGCATGAATCAGATTCTCGGCATGCCAGCACTTCAAGAACAGCTTTCTGGATGCTGACGCGTTAATGTTCGGCTCGTTGAATTTAAGGCCCTGAAAAATGCCATATGCAATTTAAGGAAGCTCCCGATTTAACCGAGTGATTTGCGTTGGATCGGGTCTCAATTGTACACATAAGAATGGTTTAATGGAGTCCCTTGCCTGGATCTCCAGCCGCTCGGCAAGGAGGTGTCCAGGGTGGGGGTCGTGCCCAGGGAAGTGCTCGTGGAGTGCTTCAGGAGGCACAGCATCTGCAGATGTCAAAGGAGAAAAGAAAAAGGGCGTCTGGCCTCAAAATGGCAGAAGACCTTTCGCCACCGTTTCTGGAAAGCGCCGCCAACCTTTCTATCGGATCCACCCTGCCGTGCATCCCCAAAACGCCGACGAAATGTGTAGTGGGAGCTGCCACATAACGGTTGGCTCACACATTTGCGTTCGACTTCGACCGACCGCTTACGAAGGAACACGCTGGCACCGTTTATCGGGTACCTCTGGAACACTACCAATCTATGCATACTGAAGGTTTATCGGTACATATTTGCGTAACTATATCTATGCACAATTTATGGGAAACGGTCTCTTAAAACTAGGGTTCCAGGTTTTCGGTATATACCGATAAGTGCCAAGGAAGTTTTCCCTGAATCTGTGAAAACCGAAAAACCCTAAATTTAAGCTGTCCTTAAAAAAAACATAAAAAAAAAAAAAAAGTTATGAGTATTTTACTTTATGAAGGTGGATGATCAGCGACGGTGTTTAGCACACGACACAGACGTGACAGATTTTTCAACAAAGGTACAAACTATCGCAGCACCGAGGAGCCAGAGGACACTAGACATGCACGACGAGACCGTCACCCCGAAAGAGCAGAAGGAAAAGAAACTAGGCGCACAAGCGCTTGGAACAACGTCAAAGAGAGGGCAGTGCGAGTGTAGACATGGCCGACACGGGACACACAGCAAATCTCTGAGAAACCGTTATTATCAACCCGAGAGTCTACCGATCTTGAAAATAGTGCCTATTGATAACTACAGTAAACTTTCGTTAGTTCAACCTCGGTTCATTCCACTTTTCGTTTCATTCGATTGTGTTCAAAAGTCCCGGCGAGCGCCCATACATTCCTATGGGAGGAAAAGTTCGATAGTTGGAAGACTCCGCATCGGATAATTCGTCCCGAGCGAATGCGCGCGGGCTCACATCGCAGGGCACCACGGCAGAAAAACCACCAATGTACGGCGAAAACGGGCCCTTTGCTGCAAAGCCGAACGTGTGCAAATATGAATCTGCTCCTCTATGCCGTTGAGATGGACTGTAGTGAATGACACGAGCTAGCGCAACCAATCTGGCGTGGAGTAGCGCGGAGAACACAGCACGTGGTCGGGCGCGAAGACAGTGCGCACTCTCAAAGCTTTTCTGTAGCATCGTGTGCGGTCCATCTTGCGCGCCAAAAGCGCAAACTCTCTTTTCCTTTTTTTTTTGTTGTTATTTTCCTTTGTTGTTGACGGTTTGTCCGCCTGACGCCAAAGTTGGCTCGTAAAGCTTTCTCAGAGCGCGCTCTCAAAACGCTTTTCTGTAGCATCGTGTGCGGTCCATCTTGCACATTAAAAAGCGCGCGGTTCTTTTTTTTTTTTTTTTTGTCGCTCACGGTCTGGCTGCTTGTTGTCAAAGTTGGCTCTTAAAGCTTACTTTTTCAATTTTTTTGTTTGTTTTTTGGAGTGCACGATTTTTTGGTGTTGTGACGTTTAGTTCTGTTGTTCTCCAGAGCATGCTTTTAGACACGCGTTTTAAGCGCAGACGGCAGCAGACCATACGTGAGTACTTTGAACAATAAAAGAAGTGTAATTTTAAGCGTTTTTTTGTCCTTTTCCTAATTCAATCATTTAAATAATTCAACCGAATTTCAGCGGTCCCGTCGAGGTTGAATTCACGAAAGTTTACTGTATTCTACTGAAAATGCATGTCCAAGTGATGAGACATAAGCTTTTGCATACAATAAAGCGATCTTGCATCGAATTCGGGACTCAAGTAATTGTTGACACACAAAAAATCCACAGAACCCTAGCCATAAACAGCTCCGCTGCAAAATGATATAGAGGTTGAGTTTAGTGTAGTTTCATCCTGCCGTATCTGAATATCACGTTCACTTTCCCCGAAGATGTAACTAAACCGGAGAATGTAGCAGGACATCACCCCACAAAATTTACCCGACGACAACACAGCACAGCGACGTGATGGCAACCCCAAACCCAAAGTTATTTTTCTTTTAAAATGCATTCTGCATAAAAAGTTTATTGCATAAGCAACAAAATAAGACGAAGGGTCATCGTACCCGATCCTGGTGCTCTTTTTCCATGGCCAGGATCTTCAACTCCATTGCCTTGAGGTCTCTGTCTTTGCACTCTTGAGCCTCTCGGAGCTTGGCTTCCGCCTCCTGGAGCTTGGACTGGACCTCCTCAAGCTTGGCCCTCGAGTCCTCCGCCTCCCGGGAGACCTCGTCCGCCCGCTGACACGCGCCGATCTCGCGCTCGGACAGCTGCGAGGACAGGCCAGATTGTTCGGGTGCGGCGCAACAAATGCGCAGTCTTCCGGCAATTGTACATGCGCCATGGATTTAAAAAGTATGAAGTCCGAATTGTGCAGAATGCGGACTTGAGGGGCCTTTATAGTACGACGTACGATCCTTTCCCGCCATATTTAGCACACGGTGTTCACGTTACACTAACCCCATGATCACTCACGACCTCGAGATGTCGTACTGCCATGTGACATCAAAAGAGGTCATAGGACACTGCGAAATCAAGTTAAGTGGTCATCCAACACCCTGACATCGCATCACATGACCAAATAACCCATAAAACTCTTTACGATGCTCTAGACTCAAACTGGTTAGTGGTGCCGAGCATGCCAGAAGAACAAGGTGCCGCTCCGAGGAACAGCACATGAAGAACATTGTCTATGTCAAGATTTGAGATACGAGACTGGGTGGCACCCTCTTGTGGCAGAGGTGCAAAGTGGTCGGAACATTTTATACGTGTACAACAGGCGTGAAACTTGAGACAAACCCAATCAATCCGCTCGCCTCTGCTATATCATACCAGCAATGTCTCGTTCATATACCCACCTCTGTTCCCTAAAAAAATTAAAATAAAATCGTCCATAGTGCAAGTGGTTCCCAAAAGCCAAAAAAAATGGACGACTTTACCCCGTTAGACTGTGAGCTTGGCCTAAATAGCATGGCATCCAGATCAACAAGACACGAGTGTACCGTATCAGAGAGTAGTAAACAAATGTCAAGGTCAGCACCGTTTCAAGTGCGGGATTAGCACCCACTCAGTGCTGCACTGCATATGCAAAACTGGCCTTCACAGGCAGATATTTCTCGACTGAAAATAAAGATCAACCCCTCAATTTTTAATAACAGTTCCCAAAGGAAAGTTAACCTGCATTTGAATAAATACTAGGTTTCCACAGCAGTTTTTTTATTGTTACATTTTCCCGGATTACTATCCACATTTTTATGGCGGTCCACTGAAAAAATTATGTGGTTTCACTGCAGTTCTTTCGATGACAGCCTTCCAACATATGAGAAAGATGGGAAAAACTGGCAACCCCTCTTTGTGCCAACCTTGTCGCACTACAAACGCCAACAGTACCTCACAAAATTAATGGACGACGACTCACCATTTGGAAGAGGTGCGTCCCGATGAGCTTGCACTCTGCTGCGCAGGCACCCGCAAACAGGTTCTTTGCCCGTTTGTCTGAAACAGAACCGTCCATCTTGGCAGCACTGTTCTGCTGTCCTGCGGTACAGCGTGGTTATGTTGCAACAAGCAGCCATGAGGGACTCGAGGGCCACACGTGCAAATACTTTTATCTCCATTGAATTGACAGCACAGCCGTAGAGCAACATGTACTGAAGTTGGCATAACTAGTTACAATTGCGAAAGCAGTCGCCAACAAATTTTTCTAGGAGGAACCCGAGCTACCCGATAGAAATAGTGCATATTCACGACCAATGTTTCAAACGGCTTGTAGTTTCAAATTTTGATTTTTCGGACTAAATTGTCGCGAGTGATTCGCAAAGAAAACATCACCAAGAATCCGCTATTTTAGATTCTATGTTGGCTGCACATGGATTGGCTTGGTTTGGCAGCGCTACTTGAGTACCTACTGCCAAGTCCTACTGCAAGGCGACGCTATGCGTGTCGTCATCATCATCATCATTACCATTTTGCTTTGTAAATTTCGCCATTCTGGAGTCGTGGACTTGCGCCTCTCTTGTCTCGGTGAATCATGTTTTTGTACTACGCTGGCTTGGACATCATGACCCCATCTGTTCGTCTGCCATTGCGAAATGTCGCTAAGAAGCGAGGAAAGTACTCTACCATAATGCAAGAAAAGGCAGCAATTTTCAAGCTAGAGTAAAACCTCGTCATAACGAAGTTGAAGGGGTAGCCGTAATTACTTAGTTATAACGATTAGTTTGTTAAAGCCATTGTTCCACTTCTACCGCAAATCAGCAAGCTAGCAAGGATGTACTCACCACCGAATCCGACATAGAAGCCTGCCACGCGAGCAAACTACCGTGGCACGGAGAAAAGCACAAACGAAAGGAAAAAAAACAGCGATCATATACGACTTTATCCGCGCTGTTGGATAACAGCGCGGAGCATTCAGCACGTAACAACGCTGAATGCCCCGCGCTGTTACGGCTCACTTCGCACCAAAGAGGTCCATGATCGATGTTGGCCGCGTCTTCTTCAGGCGAATGATCGCCTTTTCTGCAGCAGCTGCTATCTCGAGTCCATCCTTGCCGTCATCGTGAGCGCCAAAAAAGTGGCGCAGCAGATCTGCCGCATCCAGCGCTTGCGCGGACGTCGGTACTTCGGACTCGCAAACATTCGGCTCCTCGCTGTCGTCGACACATTCGTCACTGTTCTCATCAGGCACCCCCGTCACAGTACGCACGCACGATTGAGATGGTTTTGCGCTTCTACTTGTCGTCGTCCATCTTGCTTCTGGACGGGTCCATGCGTTCCACGAGAAGGGGGAGGCCGGGAGACTGTGCGCTCGTGCATGTTGCCAGGCGACTTTTAGCGCACGGGAGTTCGCGGCTTCTAGTGCGCGGGAGGTTTGAATTATCGCCTCATTATAACAAAGTTGAAGGGGGCCGTAATTAGTACTTCGTTACAACCATTTAGGTCTCAAAAAAAATGGTTCGTTATACCCATTGCAAGGAAATTTTTGCTTCGTTAAAACGAGGTTTTAAATGCATGGGCTTCTCATGGGAGTTTCAAGGGGAATTACAATTACTTCTTTATATCCATTAATTCGTTATATCCTGTTTCATTATAACGAGGTTTTACTGTATTAAGAAAGTGACAGAATGCAGGCACACGATAACCTGAAGCAAGGCACGAACAACGTTTTTTATTGCGGAAGCATTAACTACCCCAGGAGCAGAGCCAACAACGTCCGTAACCGCAAAAAAAAAAGCGAAAAAAATGCCTATTTTCTTTATTGGCCGAGCAAAACGGCTCTTAGATAGTCATTGGCGGCCGCTTCACAAGAGCGCCGCTCGGTCGCCGCTCTCGTGTCAGGCGTTGCCGGAAAGGGGTGAGGGGCTGCAGCCACGTCTGTTCCTCTCGGCACCGCAGAACATGGCGGCATTTGAGACATCTATATTGTCGGCGGCCACAACCTCTGCAGTAGCGAAACGTGCCAGTCCACGCCAGTACACTGCAGACGAACTAAGGGAGCGGAAGAACGACAATCATGCTTTTGCATTGACAACTCGTAAGAAATGCTTAGGTCTCCTCAAATTTTTTTTTTTGAAGCCCGCTCGGACGTAATAATGCCAAGTTTTTTAATGTGCTAATTTTTCTGCCTGCTCCATTATTCGGACATTTTTTCGGTTCCTGCAAAGTCCGAAAAATTGGTCGGCGACTTTGCACAGGGAGTTCCCGAGAAAGGGAACTGCATTTATTGTCCCGCAGAAAGCTCAAACTTTACGAGAATGTGACGATAGTGGCTGGGACAGGACGCGAAAGTTTGAGGGTAAGATGTTACCTGGGTCGAAAGATAATTAGGAAAAATTTAATTTCTGTTCACGATATTAGGCTTAGTTGGACGTCGGTTCATAAAGAAGCACTGACTTTGTGGAAGCTTGTGGAATTTATATCGATGAAAAACAGTTGCCAGGAAAGAAAGAGAATATTACTTTTTGCTGACAAGTTGTTTTCACTGAAAGAGATGCTACAGGCGGCTAGCAATGTTGTCCCTCATTTCGACGATATTAGGCTTAGGTGGACGTTTGCTCATAGAGTAAGTTGGTTTTTATCAAGTAACGTCCTCTCAAATTTGAGCCTTCCATCCCAACCACCAGCATCGCACTGCCATGGAGTTTGAGCTTTCTGCAATGCATACTTTCTTTACACGGTTTAAAAAAACGAGGTTCTCTTGGCGGAACTCCCTGTACTTCTAAAGTGGAAGACAAAATCAGCGACTGCTTTTCAGTTCTCTTTTAAGGGCGAAACTCCTTAGGGTCTAGCCTTGTCCATCCATCTGTCCGTCCCATCTGTCTTCTTAAAAAAAGAAAAAAATGTATGCGCAGTCGACAGGATTCGAACCTGTGCGGGGAGACCCCAATGATTTCTAGTCCATCGCCTTAACCACTCGGCCACGACTGTGGGACGAGTAGGGGGCTCTGAGATGTGGTAGTAACTCAAGAGCTGGGGTGTCATGGATGAAACGTAGCATGTAGCCGCTCAACGTCTATACAGGAGAGGGCGCTGCGGTTAAATGCATATATAATCGCGCTAAACTTGCATGCACTGGATCAACGTTTATAGACGAGAGGGCGCTGCGGTCAAATGCTCAAATGCGTATATAACCACGTTCCATACCACACACTCTCTTTCTGACATGGATGAAAACGAACGAAAGGCTCGGCATGCTGCGGCTCAGCGTCTACGCAGACAAGCACCACCAGAGCTTCGCCCCAATCAACATCATTCACCACGTGAAGATGCGGTCAATTTTTTTTTTGGTAGCTTCGACTGCGACCAAGGCTTGTCTGGAAGACCCTTGCCGAAATCGACTGCATTAGTAAGGGCAAGAAGGGGCCGAGGTCACCTACCGGCCTCCACGTCGAGGATCTTCTGCTGCAGCTCCCCTATGTGGCTGTTGCGCTCTTGCAGTTCTGCCTGCAACTCCTCCAGTCGCTCACGCAGGGCCACATCCTTGCTCCCCTGCGAGGAAACAAAAAAAACAAGGTGTCGGAATCACGGCGTAGGAAGGCTCTTTAGGTGTAGAGTCTCCGCTCTCCGCCGCGACCAGATAATGACACCTCGCGCGCTTGGCTTCATGGAGCCACCCCCAGATGGCGCCGCAAGTTTCAGGCCATCCGGCAGCTCACTGGGCCGCCTGTGCTAGCTGCCTGCTCGGCGTGCAGCTTGCTTTCCGGTGGCTACGGGTTCGCGTACGATGTGGTACGTAGGCGGGGCCATTCAACTATCACCTCTTTCAGCACACTGAAGTTTTCATAACCCGAAAAATGGCAGACGGACAAACAAGAGTAACTCCCTAATACCAGCCGACGTGGTGGTCTACGAGTGAAAAAAAATATCCCTCTCCTGTAGATAATTTCTAGCCTAGCTTACATTCCGTCACTTGTTTCCTCAGTAGCGCAATACTAACGTCGGTAAGCGTTTGTGAAATGAATAAACTGATTGTACCGCAGGTAAACAATAACTTGAGTGCGACTGAAAGAAAAAAAAAAAAAGAATGCACAAAAATAAAGAATGATTAACACAAACCTTGTTAACGGATAATACTGAAACTGAATTGTTTTAAACACCGTTGACATGACTTTTCTAAAAAAAAAATACATTGGGTTTGCAAATTTCTGTTGATTAAACTGGGGCAGTTAACGTGATTATTCTTTTACATTTTAAGGCAGCCTTTGAGTCCTGCTAAATTGAACTGCTGGTCGAAATGGCACGAAGTTACACATTTTGCACGCAGAGGTTAATGAAAGCAGCATTCTTTGAAAGCAGTAAAATGGATAGGTGGGCTAGTTGGTACATGATTAACTTGTGAAGCGCCTAAAGAACAGGGACACGAGGAAAGACGAGACAGGACCAAGCGCTTGGTCCCGTCTCGTCTTTCCTCGTGTCCCTGTTCTTTAGGCGCTTCACAAGTTATTCTTTGAAAGGTTCACTTTGTTATTACACTCACATTTGCCTGTAGCAGATTGCAGCAAAAGTTTATACCATATTTACTCGCACAATGAAAGCACTCGCGTAATGAACGCACCCCCAAGTCGGCTCTCAAGATTTCGACTTTTGTTTTCCCTCGCGTAATAAACGCACCCCCAACTCGGACGTCAAATTTTTGACCCCTCCCACCACGCGCGCGAAATGAACGCACTTTTTTATCCTGGTGCAGCGAGGTCGCGAATGCATGTGCAGCGTGAGCGAACAAAACGCCTTGTGAAACGCGTGAAAAAAACAAAAAAGATCCAACAAAAGCAAAAAAAAAAAAGCATGAGATTTTTTTTTTTTTTTTGCACAGCGCAGTTTGGATTTTGTGTTGCACGCCGCGCGCAAGGAGTTAAGAAAGAGAAGCGGAGAAGCCCTCACCTAAGCAAAGCAAAACAAAACAGCTTGCGAAAGGCGGCAAAAAAAAAAAAAAATCCACGGAACCAAAAAAACAAAGAAGCTTTATTTTTTTTTTTTTTTTTTTTTGCACAGCGCAGGTTGCTTGCGAGTTGCGCGCGTCGCGCAAGAAGATAGGAAAGAGAAGCGGTGAAGCCCTCGCCTAAGCAAAGCAAAACAACTTGCGAAAAACGGAAAAAAAAAATTTACGTAATTAAGAGAAAAGAAAAAAGCATTTTTTCGCACAACGCAGTTTGGTTTTAGGGTCGCGCGCCGTGCGCAAGGAGTTAAGAAGAGAAGCAGAGAAGCCCTCGCCCAAGCAAAGCGCACACAATGAATGCATCCTGCCCTCGCCTCCTCCTCGCACTTTGGAAAGAGGAAGCGAGAAGCCCTCGAAATGAACGCACTTTTCTACGCTGGTGCAGCGAGGTCGCGAAAGCATGGGCAGCGTGGGCAAACAAAACAACTTGCGAAAGGCGGGGAAAAAACAAACAAACACAGAAGCAAGAAAAAAAAACATGGAGGGGCATTTTTTTTTGCGCACCGCAGTTTGGCTTTGCAGTTTCCGCGGCGCGCGCAAAGAGATAAGAAGTTACGTCGATTTTTGCGGGATAAAAGGTCCGTTCATTATGCGAGTAAATACGGACGCAAAACTTTTACCTCGCGTAATGAACGCACCCCTAACTTTGCCTCGATTTTTCGGAAAAAAAGTGCGTTCATTATGCGAGTAACTACGGTGGTAGCCACACTCGTCAAGGAAAGCAAACCGGTTTTATTAATGGCACTTCTGATATAAGTATAATAATAATATCAAACAGTATAGCTGGGCGAGTTGGTATGTATTCATAATGGAAAAGCGCGAATTTTACAAGGACAGAGGAAGGAACTGGACAGGACGAGCGCTGACTAACAACTGAAAGGTTTATTATGAGAAAACCACAAAAAAAAACATACAACAGCACGACTCTCTAATCAATTCAAAAGAATGGTGAAACAGGTAGCACCCAATTTTGTGAGGCGCATCAGCATTTCCATTGTGATTAAAGAGTCGTGTTGTATGTTTTCTTCGTGGTTTTCTGACAATAAACCTTTCAGTTCTTAGTCAGCGCTCGTCCTGTCCAGTACCTTCCTCTGTCCTTGTAAAATTCGCGCTGTTCTATTATGCCCGTCTCCCACTAGGGCGACAGACAGAAACAAACGACAGCGACAAGCCCCAAACCAGAGTCTTTCGCGATTTGAGAGGCTTTTTAGAATAAAGGAGGCTATGCTCAAACACGAGCATCATGCACGCGAGGGTATCTTTGGCAGGCTTGCAATTGCTCGTGCTTACTTTACAGGGTTCGTACAGGTTTTCAAGAAAAAATTCAAGAACTTTTCAAGGACCTTTCAAAAAATAAAAAAACACTACAGTAGATCACACACATTATATTTATTGCACTTTTGCAGTGCTTTGCACTTTTTGCATGGCTTGTGAGGGCAGATTCGCCCATCGAAGTGATGTCGAACGTCTTTCTGCAGCGTGTGCATTTTGCGCAGTGAGGGTTTGCTGTATCTGGCGCAACCCAAAGCTTGTTGCTGAGCCAAGCGCTTTGGAACTTACATTTCCCGGGCATTATTCTATGCCATCTGAATGCACGAATCACTGGGTCACTACACGCACCATAAGCGACACGTGGGAACAAACAGCGAACAAAGCATCCGGAGTAGGCACAGACCAGATATAAACGAAGCACAATGTGGCCAACAGACAATTCTCGGCCCATGGGGCTGTGCCTTTTTAGTGGGTTGCCAATAAATCCAGCTAAAGACGAAGGCAAAAGAAAGAATTAAATACTACTAAATTTAACTCTTGATTCATATAACTGCATTTCCGTTGCAAATAAGCACGCTGGTGCAACATGCCTTTTTTACGAAGAGGTCGAGACTCTCCAGGCTCTCCAGCCTCATTGTGGCCACTTATGGCTTTTGGCCAGCCCTGAAGTCGAAGCAAGCCAGATGAAAGAAAAGAAAATAAAAAAGCGCAGCAACAGCGCGTTTTCTTTTTTTTTTGCGCAGGAAGTTTGATTGGTTTGACTTCGCGATCCCGGTGTCGCGGAAAGCAAGCAACGAATTTTCCCGGGACCACGCTCAACCGCTATAAAACGCGGGTCGAGCAACCGAGCCCCGCGAAACGCTAAGAATTCAAGGGTTTTCAAGGACGGCAAAGATATTCCAGCACTTTCAAGGCCTTGAAAAAGCAACTTTCAAATTCAAGGGTTTTCAAGGATTTCAAGGACCTGTGCGCACCCTGCTTCACGAGCACCGAACGACCACATGCCTTCCAAAGGTACCATCGCGAGCATGCTGCAGGGGTTTGAGGCTTGTCGCTGCCTTTTGTCTCTGCCTGTCGCTCTAGTGGGACACGGGCACTATGAATAATAATATCATCACAAACTTTAAAAAAATCATTGTAAAAAAAACGCTGTAAAAGAGAAAACGCTGTTAAAACATTGTTTAATTTATGACACACTCTATAGCTGCTTTTGGAGTTCTTTTCCACATTACGAGTCGCACAGTCGGGAATTTTTCTTTTATTCTCGAGACTGCTTCTTTGCATCTCGGTTTTTTCCTTTGCAGTACTGTCGCATTCTCATGCAATCCGAACCCTTTTGCATGTTCGGCCGAAACCGGAGAAGCGTCTGCCTTCCACGGAGGCGTCTGGATTCCACGAGAACGCCAGGCAGAATCCGACCCTCTACAGATGGGCAGTCTGTTGTGTCTGCGTCTACCGCATGCAAGACAATCCCCTACGAGGCGCCTTCAATTCGGAGGGAACAGCGACCGAGCATGGGACTGATGCATTCGGCAGACGTCTTTATTTTGATCATCTTTTTTACTAATTTTTTTATGTCGTTGTTTTCTCTTTCTAAAATGTTTACGTTGCCCCAGGCTGGAGAGCAGTCAGCGCATTCATTCAAATGTTTGGCTATTTCCGAATTCGGATCTTTTGTTTTTACATTTCTTTTATGCTCGGTTCACCATTGCAAAAAAAAAAGTTGGAAACAATTAGAGGCGGCGTAAGCAATGGGTGACTTGGCCCACGTTCCGGCGGAAGGCCGACGACTGGACGGCCCGAGCGTTTTGGCGCCCTCTAGGGGCAGGTGGAGAAAACATGGGAAAGGAGGGGACGTGATGTGTTCCGACGGGGCGAGGAGAGGAGTCTCCACACCTAAAGAGCCTCCCTACACCATGGTCGGAATGCAACTCTTCACTGTCAACCCAAATTGTTTGTTATTTGTGTACAACATAAAAAGAAAAGGAAAAAAAAAGGGAAGATCGGAAAACGAAAGATTGAGGCAAACCTACCGTAAAATACCGAACAAGCACCCACGCAAAAGTTAAGGGTAATCGCAAATAAATGGGAATGTGCCATCATGTCCGAGCACAAGAGGCGCACGGTGGGAAGGCCCTCGCACGAACAGAGGAAACGTTATGGGAGCGGTATAGGCCCGTAGCTCTCGAGTGTGAGCGGCTCCGGTGGTGAGCAAAGTTAAATATTTTCGGGTTGCATTCCGACTGTGGGCCATCTTGCCCACTCACGTCGCTCACGGATGCCAAGTCGCCAACACATGGTCGACATGAAGTTCAGGAGGCCTAAAATTCTGCAGCGGTAGAATTTTAGAGTAAGGAACATATGTGAAGTGTAGAGATGATACGCGTTAACCTATCCAATGAAGAGCGCCATACACATAGGCGTCTGGCCACTCAGACTATCGCTAAATGTTTGTGACGCTAGAACATTCCACGAATGCAAGACAAAATTGCCTACCAATGTGCCATACATTTTTTTAGGTGGCATCGGTTTAGCCCCAAGACCGTACAACCGACGAGAGAAAAAATAAAGCACGGGAAACCAGAAATGACCCAAATCTATATAAAAAAAAAAAAAAGAGGTGCCCCTCACCTGTTTTTGGAGTGCCTGGCGCAGCGAGTGCACCTCGGCTGCGAGGTCCTTGCGTCCCTCGACGAGCGCCTCGACGTGCTGCTCCAGCTTCCGGCTGTCCACCGCAAGGGCAAGCTCCTGCTCCACTGTGGCCTGCAGGCAACACGTTCTTGTCTCGCCACAAAACCAATGTACCGACGATTGCTCTTCACCGAGAGCATCGCACGTCTTGACCTCATCTTGCCCAGAGACCAGGGTGCTCCCCAGAAATTTGAGATGTGGACATCTGACAATTTTTAGGGTGTTGAGACGGGGAGGGGGCAATTGCTGAAACTTTTGGCTTTGGCACTTTTATAGCGGTAGCTGCTATGGGCCCGTCCCCCCTGGTTTCACAAAGGCGTTAGCGTAAACTAATTCAGTTGCCCCGCTAAATTTGGCGGAAAAAATGGATGTCACGTGACCCGGCGTACCGGGACCTACAGATGAATTCAGGTTCTCGCTAAATTTAGCAGAAAAACTGACGTCACATGATCTGTGAGCCAATTCAGTTTCCACGCTAAATATGGAGAAAAGAGTTGGTGAGAATGTGACGATCGTTATCGTCATATCGTTAAATAAGCAGCACAGCTACCGCCGTCTAAATGCATCACACCACATGATCGTCCCAATTTTTTTCTACCGCACAGCACGATTCTGTTTGCAGGGATTACCGTATTTACTCGCATAATGAACACACTTTTTCCCGAAAAATTAAGATTTGGGGGTGCGTTCATTATGAGGGTAAAGTTTTGAATTTACACACTTTGTGCAAATGTAATTTTAGGTGCCAATATGATACGACAGGGTGATGAAGCACGTCCCCATCGACAAATGCGCACCCAGGGCTGGTCGTGGGGACGCCACAGTAACCATGCTCTATAAATTGCTAACCTTTTAGGGCGCTTTCGGTGTGCCTTTTGCCTTAGGAAAAGCGCCCTACGAAGCTCACTCAGCACGGAGAGCGACGCGACCGTTTTAGGCCTAACCACTTTCACTCACTGTCCGAAAGCCTTCCACAGATGACAGCGTGTTTGTTGAAATCAATGCATCCGATGGACGAAGCATGTCCAGCACTGGGCAACTCCTCGACCCCAGCTTCGTTAGGTGTGCGCGCCGCTCGGTACCACGGTTGATCACTTCCACAATTACACACCTGCAGCCATTACGAGAGCAGCTTGGCTTGGCATGACTTGACTTGGACTGGCCGCATTGTGGCAATAGAAAATTGGCTTGGCGGCTAGCTAAGTTGGACGTAGTTCGAGGCTTGCAGAGCCGAAAATTAAAAGTGTGTTCATTAGGCGAGGAAAAAAAAAAACTCTATTATATTGATGCCCGTTGGGGGAAGGGAGGGGGTGGATTCATTATGGGAGTCCGTTCTTTATGCGAGTAAATATGGTATGCAGTTCTGTCACGCAGTGCCACCCAAGTCTGCCGAATGCGACAGTCTGGGTTGTTGTGAATCTTCAAAATTGGTGCTTCCTTGTCCGGCGAAGGCAAAACATAGAGGTGGACTGGACATGGTAGAGACAGGCAGTTGGTCAGACTGGCCAGTGGTCACACCGCTGCTGCCCGCCATAGGGAGAACTGCACCCAAGAGTGAGGTACATCCCTCGCCAAACTGGTACGTAACAGGCAAACTGTGCTTTTCTTGTGGCAGCGCTATATCGGAGGAAGCCGAGCAATGACTCCTGAATGCAGCCAGACACGTACTGCCCCTTCCATTTATGGCAAAAATAGGAACAAGTCACGAGAAATACAGGAGACTCCATATTTCAAGCCCTGACATTTTGCACTTCTGGCCAATTCAAGCAGATTTCAAAATGCTGGTAGGCCCACGTCACAGTGTCCGCACAAGTTGTTCTAAGACCTGCCGCGCGCTGCCCGTTTTCGTCGCTCTTGTGTCCCCCGCTTTATAGTCGACATCAGTGCTGTCTGTCGTCAGTTGGCTGTCTGTCATGTGCTGTCTGCACAGTCCACAATCAAGAACATTTCCAAAGGATAGATAAACTTGTGTCGCACATTTCACGAAAAAGTTGTGTGTGGCATACCTGCCTCTGATCAGTAGACATATGAAGAGAAAATCAAGTATCTGCTTTGCATCTGTAGCCATCCACATGGCAAACTATAATCCTATCTTGCATCATGTTTAGGCGAATTTCTGATAATTTTAACAAAATTTATGAATTTTCTGGAGTCTGAATTTCCGAGTCTAATGCAGGGACTCCTTAGGAATAGTAAGAGGTCCCAAAAATAGCAACGTCCTCCAGAAATAGGGGCAAAACCCTGAAAATTGGGACGTATTCTAAGAAACAGGGACAGGCCTCCCAGGAAACTGGGACGAAGGGCTCACCTTGACGCGAGCGGCCATATCTCCCGGGGTGCCAGTCTTGCCGGCGGCGACCTGCCGCTTCTGCAGCGCCGCCTCGAGGCGCGACTTGGCCGCCAGCGCCTCCTCCATGCGTCGCCGGAGCACGGTCATCTTGAGGCCGCTCTGGCGCTCCTGCCTTGCCGCCTGCACTGCCCGCTGCTGCTCGGCGCAGCCGCAGGGCGCGCACCTCCCGGTCCCGCTCCCCTTGGGCCCGGCGGTGCCGCTCCGACTCCTCCTTGAGCTGGCGCATCAGTCGCACCCGCGTCTGTTTCATCTCCTGTAAGGTAGAGGCGTGCAGCAGTGCAAAATTTAAAAATTGCACCTATTTTGGAAAGTTCCCAATCTTGTGGACACATATTAGTGCTATATTATCAATATAACATCTACACAGACTGAATTTGCATTGAAGTTCATGCTAAAACGGCATTTTTTTCTCAAAGCCCGAATTTCGGGATCCTTGCAGATTTGCAGGAGCGGATATCTCGGCACCTAGGAGGGAGAGAAATGCAACATTTTTTAAAAATATGTTGCTAAATATGCAGAGGCATACAATGTTGAGAGCCAATTTTTTTACAATAAGCCTAGGAAATTTTTTAACTGATCTATTGTTTTACTACTTGTAGTTGTCACACATTGAACACTGACCTTCAATACGTTGCAAAATCACTAATAATAGTTCAATCTCGAAAGTACTTCCAACATTGTATTCTTTATACTTCGTAGCATCTAGCCAGGTTTGTTCAAGAAAATGTTTTTCTATTGTTCCTGAAAGCAAAAGCAAGAGAGTTAATTTTCTTGAGGAGTACTACGGAGTAGAAAAACTGACCAGATATTTGTAATCAGCTAGAAAAGCTGGATGACAGGATATGATGCGAACTTGGCAAAAAACGCAACGGCCTTTAAAGATAAGGGAGCATAAGTGGGGGACACGGGGAAAGTATCGGACTGGGTTCGTGTATTCTTTCTACTTGTCCCCGTGTCTTATTGCACCACTTTATTATTCTTTTAAGACGTATCGACCCTTCACCCTACAAACATTGCTACCGAAGTGCGTGAATCTTTCTCATGAAATAAACCATTCCAGAAAGTGCGGCCCACCGAAATGCACTGCAGTACGCGTGCAAGAACCTGCGTCGTGGCAACACAATGCGTACTGTACACGATGAGTCTCCACCAGACAAACCCCTTCTCACCAGGATTTCTGCCTTGAGCTTCTTGGCAGCGCGCTCCGCTTCTTCCTTTAGCCGGATCATCTTGGCCTGCTCCTGGACTTTCTTGCGGAGCTCCGCAACGCGGTCCTCCAGCTCCTTGATGCGCTTGCGCCGTTGCTCAGAGATGCCGCTGCAACAGAGAACATGGAACGGTTAACCTCGGGCAAGGGCGACCTAGAGCAGGGGTTCTCTATCTGGGATCCGTGGAACACCGGGGTTCCGCGAGCACCCAAACTGCACTTGTTGACTGTGCAGCATTTCTGCTTTCTAGCACTGGTGACATAAGCAAGCTCAACAGGTTTTGCAAAGATGGTGCGACCGGAGGTCACTTGGGATGCATGTTTGTTGGGATGCATTTTTGTAAACAGCAAAATAGTCTTTACGAAATGAGTGACAAAAGAAAAGTAAAGACATCGTACCAAAACTTAATTTATATGTGAAAGACATCGTTCGCTGCCGCTGCCACGGCAGCTCATGCAACCGTAATCTTTACCGAGAAACGAATGCGGGGAGTGCTACGAGCTTACCATCTATCACATAGTTTTGCCACTTGTTTTGAGATTTTCTTACCGAAACAAGTGCCAAAACCACATGGTAAGAGGTTAGGCTTGCGCAAACGGTGATAAGGCGCTCTAGATGGTTTTCTGTGGACTAAAGTTCTGTCGACGGACACAAAGAAGAGCCGATCAGAGTCGTACAGCTTTGCTGTGAAACTCCTCTGCAGTAAACTTTCGTTAGTTCGACCTCTGTTAATTCGACTTTTCGTTTAATTCGATCGTGTTCAAAAGTCCCAACGAGCACCCATACATTTCTATGGGAGGAAAAGTTCGATAGTTCGAACTCTGGAAGACTCCGCATCAAATAATTCGTCCAGAGCGAATGCGCGCGGGCTCACATTGCACGGCACCACGGCAGAAAAACCACTAACGTACGGCGAAATACGGGCACTCTGCTGCAAAGCCGAATGCGCGCAAATAATGCGCCTGCTCCTCTAAGCCGTTGAGATGGACCGTAGCGAATGACACGAGCCAGCGCAACCAATCTGGCGTGGAGTAGCGTGGAGAACAGCGCGTGGTCGGGCACGCACGAGCCAGCGCGCGCTCTCAAAGCGTTTTATGTAGCGTCGTGTGCGCTCCATCTTGCGCACCAGAAAGCGTGAATTCTCTTTTCCCCCTTTTTTTTTGTTGTTATTTTTCTTTGTCGCCGACGGTGTGGCCTCCTGGCGCCAAAGTCGGCTCGAAGCTATCTCAGTGCGCGCTCTCAAAGCGCTTATCTGTAGCATCGTGTGCGGTCCGTCTTGCACGTCAAAAAACGCAAATTCTCCTTTCCCCCCTTTTTTTTTATTTTTGTCGCAGAGCAGATTTTGGCTTGGCGCCAAAGTCGGCTCGTAAAACTTACTTTTTCGTGTTTTTTTTTCTTTTATCTATTTATTTTTGTTTTGGTGCGCGATTTTTTTGGGACGTGACATTTAGTTACGCTGCTCTCCGAAGCATGCTTTTGGACACGCGATTTAAGCGCAGACGGCATCAGACGATCCGTGAGTACTTTGGACAATAAAAGGAAGTTTAATTTTAACCTTTTTTGTGTCCTGTTTTTAATTCGATCATTCGGATAATTCGACCAAATTTCAAGGTCCCGTCGAGGTCGAATTAACGAAAGTTTACTGTATAGTGAAACCAGTACTTGTGCTACCACAGTAACTCCGATGCATTTACACCTCAAATTTCCATTACCAGTACTACAAACATACCGTAGCATCCCAAGAGATAACCCATCTAAAAGTGAAAGCAAATAGGGTGAAAATATGGAGTGAGCAATGTGCGATCAAAAAGGCTTAAAAATGCTAGCTTTAGATTTTGTGACCTGGGAAACTTGCGATTGCAGGGAGTCCGACTGTCCTTCCCAGACAGCAATGTTCGCTTTTCTCCCGTCATCGCTAACTACCGTATTTTCCGGTGTATAAGACACTTTTTTCCCAAAATTTCGGCGGTGCGTCTTATATACCAATTTTTACTTAGAAACTAGGGAAAAGTGGGGGTGCGTCTTATACACCGGGAAACACGGTAACACCGTTTCTAATGGAGGTCACCATTGGCCAGGGCTCTGCAATTACTAGAAGTGGGCCATCTTTTGGCGTTTCTCAAAAATAGCAAATCCTGCCAAAAATAGAGGTGGGCCATCTCTCGGAGATGGGGCATCTCGGGATATTACAACACTTCAATTTTGCTTCACTCAGTCCATAGTTTGCCGTAACAATTCTGCAGTGCTAAGAAACCGGTTTGCTAGACGCGGTTTGAAGGAACAAGAGGGGGTCACCTGTGCTGGGACTTCTTGCTGGCATTGTTGCCGGACACCACCAGGACAGAAAGGTCGTCCCTTTCCTTCTTGAGCAGAGCCACCTCCTTCTCCAGCTCCTTGGTTGTTGCCTGTCGGCGAAGAGGCACAAGAGAACAATAAACACCAGTCAAATTCAGGGGTTTTACGTGCCAAACCGACGAAGGGCACCTGGCACGCCCCATGAAAGGACAGAGGACTACTTTAGGGATCTATTGCCAGTAAATCGTATGTAGCACCTTCTCCGCGATAAGCCTCCATCAGATTCCAGGCACCTCGGCCGGGGTAATAATGAAAACCTTGATTTGATTGGGGGAGCGGCGGCACCACAGAAATTCAACAGCATTGTGCCGTGGAAGACCGCAGTGCCGCGTTAGTGATGAGCGCTACGTGAGCGCTAAGTGCTTCGCATTGTTTTCAGGAGCTCCTTATGATTGATTATATGGTTAGGATGCTTGTTTTGTGCTTCTTGCTTATTGAAACGAATGTTGTGCTGTATGTTGTACGCATGGTGTTTGTACTTTCCGCCTCAATCTACTGAAGTCTTTCCGTGAGAACGCCGACACAAAAAACGCGGGGAGAACGAACGTGCTTCGCATTGTTCGTAGGCGCCGTTATCATCCATTATGCAGTTTGCACTTCACACGAAGGCTTCAAATGATGTCAACCCCTTTCGAAGCAGCTGCAAACCTTATCTTTACCAGAACGCATGGGAGGGTGTTCCTATTGCTCACACGTGCCTTATCATCCATCATGCGATTTTGATGCTTGCTTTGTGGTTGTTTTTATTGAAACGGATACTGAGCTGTATGCTGTATGCCTTGATTTCAAAGGAGATATGCTGTTTTGCCTTCAATTGTTTGCCGGGAGTTTTTCTGCTTACAACGCCAACGACACAAGCATTTCCTTGGGTGGTGGAGGTATACAGTTTCGCTGTAAAAAGCTGTCTGCTTTTTTCGGTCGAACCTCGAGTAGCGCGAGAAAACGCGCTTCCTGGATAGAGTCCTCAGAACTGCAAGCTTCCTGAACCGTTAATCTGCAGCCCAATGATGGCGACAAGTCATCGCTGCTGGCAACAATGAAAAAATGACGTCGGGGGAAAACAGGGATCCACTCTTGGGACTGTAGACTATTTTCAACTAATTACAAGCAGTTTCATGGTGTAAAATGAATGCTTCAGAAGCTCGCTCCAGCACCCCGCACAGCATGAGACAAGTGCCCAGCATGGTTTCCTTTTAGACTGTACGCTTGACCTGCAAGCCTGCCTCCCGACGCCACTGTGCTGATAAGTGTGGGCATATTTGAACATTGGCATCATTTTCATTTGCCTGTTTTAAAATAACTATTCTGAACCTTACCATACTAAATAGCGTACCGAAATGAGTAAAGGCTGGGGATTCAGAAAATTTAGTTACAGTTGGGGGAACTGAAAAAACTGCAAAGTACCCCATTAAATTTATGCCTGTGCCCAGGGCTATTTGTTGAGACCTAATATTTGCCATTTCACCAAAAACTAAACATTCCCAAAAAAGCTGTTCTATGGTGCGTTTTTTTTTCTGCAAAAACAACTTTTAGTTTTTTTACTCTGGTGAAAATCAAAGTGGAAAGGCTGGAAAGGTTGCCGCCATATATGAGCAACGGCAACAACCAGACAAGCGGCAAGCCGTTTGCCGCCGCTCACAGATGGCGGCAGCTGTCCGGAGTTTTGCATCTACAATTCTTTGGTGACAGACACAAAACTGGGGAAACTAGCCCTTAACAGCTCCGCTGTAAATAAAGTTGCCTCGGTGGACATGGGGGGCAGTCACCCCCATGCTAGAGAGGCGATCAGTAAGTTGAAACTGGAACAAAAACTGGGCATGGGAGAGAAACCTATATAGCATCCATACATGAAAAGTCTGAACACTAAATGGACATACCAAACCCAAAAACTGAAAGTCAAATACCAACAGTCAAGTGCTGAGGCAAAGTAGACTACCTCTGCGAAAAAAAAAGTAAAAGAAGCCGGGAGAAAAGTGGGAAGAGAATGCAGGAAATATCAGCTTCTATGTACAGGGGACGAAAACAGGAAATAAAGAAGGAACATAGGTTTGATAATTCACGGGGAGCTCATTGTTATTCGAGGCTAGAACAGGAGTATTGAGGACTAGGACATATAGGGGAAAGTAGAAGGAAATTCATAAGCAGTGTGCCGTATTCCAAAGGAAAGACAAGACAATAGAACATGTGTAGAGGTGAACAAGGTTTGCTCCTGCACCCGGAGGGGGCGACAAATTTAGTCAGAACGCTGGGGTTTGCAGACGAGAATGAAATAACGGATGATAAGTGAATTTAACAACAAAGAGGAGATCGGAAGACTGATCGAAATTACCCAGGGAGAATTGAACGACATACAACTAACTGACGTAGCTGGGGAAGGGTGGGACAAGAGAAAATTGGGACTCCCGCGTGGCACCGGCCCAAAGTGTCCACCCTGCCACCCAGTGGGCCCAGTGCCAAGGCACCGCCGACTAGGCTTGACCGACTCCCTCACGGGGGTCATGCTTTTAGTTTTTGTTTTTCCCGATCCCCGAAAGGTCATCCTATTGACATCCCACACCACCTGGTGTTAGTTACGAAATTACAAAAAGTAAGCAAATCGGCTTAGAAGGGCGAAATCATACTTTTGGTTTTTAATTTCTATGCTAGGTGGAGCAAGCTAACGCCCGTTATAAAGGGTAGAGCCGTTAGCATCCATCCATCCAACCTGTGCCACCCACCTGGTACTGGGAGCGCACCACCTCAAGGTGCTCCCCGTTGGCGTGCATGCGGGCGGCCAGGTCCTCCTTGGCCTGGAGCATCTCCCCCAGCTCCGCCAGCTGCCGGTTCATGTCCACCCGCTGGGGTGCCAGCTGACCCAGGCTCAGCTCCAGGGGCCCTCACCTCCATCGCAGTCCACCTGAAACAGGCACGCACAACGCAGCCTTTAGGAGGGGACTGCGACAACACCCAAAACTAATGCACGACAGTTTTGAGGGGCATCGCGAAACAATTCCGGGAACACGAGCACACAAAACAGTCTTCGGGGGACCATGTTTTGCGCATCCTTGCTTTGGGCATTTCACAGGCCTCCTCCTCCCCCCCAAGACAGTCGCAGCTTCTTGTTTCAAGTATTATTTCACCACCCTTTTGGGGGATAGTGACAGTGGAACACTTGAAACAAGGGCACATGAAACAGTCTTCAGTGGTAGGGGGGGGGGGTTGCGCTTTAAATGCTTGTGTTTCATTGTGTTTCACAAATCGTTTCAGTCTTCGGGTGGACTGTACAACAATACCTGATGCACAGGCACGGGGCAGTCTTTGGGGGGACTGTGAAACAATCCGTGAAGTTAAAGCAGATTTAAAGTTTAAAATGGCCGGGAAAAGAAAAATATTTTTTCGGGATAATTGGTAATTTTGGGGGAAAAGTGGAAGTTCTACAGCCCCATACTGCTCCGACAGTGTTGGAGCTCTGCGAAAACTATGCTAGCTTTGATAAGTTGGCCCAAAATAGAAGACCTTGTGTACAGGGAAGCCATTTTACTTTGTATTGCTTTCGAAGGGCTTACCTCTTGCCTGCAGGAAGTGATTTACACAATGTGACATGTTTTAAATATTGGACAGAAGAATATAGTTTCCAGGCATTGAGAAGTCAGCACCCGCTATTGTCAAGATAAACAAGCTAAGCGCTCTTATCAAAAACATTGTAGCTATCAAATATTAAAGAACCCGAATTTTGCATGTCAGCAGCCTTTCAACTGCACTTTGGAGAGAGACAAACGCTCAACAACTTGAGTGCTCCGTGCAGTCCTTTGGACACTCACCTTGAAGAGGGACGCGTTTGCCTCACGCCTCGACTTCTCCCCTTCCTGAAACAAACGGTACAAATCGCTTCTGTCACTCCAATCACTTGAAGGCCAACAAAATACAAACGCGACCATAAAGATTTTGGCAGCCTCCAAAATGCACTTGGCAATACATCCATTTACAGCACCTGGCAACACAGCTGTGGCAGTAACAGCAGCACGCACAACAAGCAGAGTTTGCTTCCTTGTACCTAGTCAGATACTGTTCTCTTTTCCGCCGCCTCATTGGCTTGACAAATCTAGTCTCAAGCAGCTGGATTTAAGTATACAGTTGAACCTCTGTATAACGAACACCAATATAGCATATTATCGCATGTAGAAAACTAATCACCAAGTTTGGTTGGTCATGCTTTATATGAATGCGAGTTCTAGTTATACAACGAAACCGTCAGATCTGATGCGCGATCGGTTATAATGAAGCAATATTACTTTTCTTGCGTCACAAAATACTATCAAAATTAATAAAACGTAAAAAAAAAAAAAATTTCAAGACGAAAACTTTTGGAAGTTTAGATTACCCGATGTGCAAAACTGCAAGTTTCGGGAGGTAGCGCCACCTGTGAACTGAGCAGATGACGGCGGGGACCCCGCTGCTGGCCTCATTGCGAGGCATCAAGAACCAGTGAGGTCTAAATCCAACCACCAACCACGCCACTCTTAAAGGGCCCATGAAACGAATTTCGGGCTGGAATAAATCAATTTATATTGAGATTTTACTAATAGCACATCGTTCAGTGGGCCAAAAGAAAAAGGTAGAAAGCCAAAAGCCAGACTTTCGGTACGAAAATTTGAAAACACAGCAAACCATTTCGTACCTCCTTCCCTTCGTAAGCTCTCTGCCTTTTCACAGAGATACATCCGCGGACCCCACAGCGCGTCACCGGGCCCCTGCAGCGCGTCACCGGGCCCAAACGCAGTCACACGGCACCGGACCTCATGTAATCCCTTCACCCCTAAGCTGACATTGTGGTAAAAGTTGCGCGCTTTCCGGACCAATCAGCCGCCTCCCTTTCATCAGCTGACCTCATTCCCTGCGCGTGGGTATGCGCGAGAGAGCGTGATCCCGTGGCAAAAGTGTGGTTGGCCCAACGAGCACGTACCTTCCACAGCACTGTGAGCTTCGGGGTGAACGGGGTGGGGAAAGCAACTTTTGTCTGAATTTCGAGCGACGGGCTAATCTTCTAGGGGGAGAATGGCTGCGCCCAGGTACTTAAACGAGATTCCGAGTAAGAGGGGACTCCCCATTTCCGTCTTCTTGAACTGTTTGGTAGAATGCGCGATTTATGATTCGAGGAGGAAAGCTAAACAGGAAAAAGTTGGAAAAGGGTTTCACGACTCCTTTAACGGAGCTGCGAATGGCAACGGAGTGGAAAGCAGTCTCTCTAGAGACAAAAGGGAAGGTTTTGAGGGCGGTGCACACCGGTCGGAAGCAAGAAAATGTCACTGCAGACTTCGAGCTTGCACCAAGCACGATATCCACCATCCTGAGAGCAAGGAAGAAGATCGAAGACTGCTATGCAAACACCGTAAAGATTGACTAAAATAGTCTTAGGCCTTGCCTCGACCGGGCCGTGGAAGAGGCTCTGTTCTCATGCTTTAGAACGTAAGGGGTGCGAAACCTGCCAGTGTGATCAGCTTCTTCGAACGAAAGCAATCAGTCTAACGTGTCTGTTAGGGCACGACGATTTCAGCGCGAGCAGCGGGTGGCTCCAGCACGGTGGCTCCAGGTGAAGCAGCACCAGCCCAAAATCACGCACTTCTTCAAATAAATGAAATAATGGATCCAGCTAAAGTCGTTTCTAGTGTGGTAAATCGATATCCTTATGTTCCGATCTATTTGTTAATGCGGCTTAGCGACAAGTAAGGATCTCGTGGTCCGCAATAGCCAATTTTTAAATCTTAGTGCTGTGCACGTTCTTGCACGGCCTCGATTGCGGGAACATTCGCATCAATTTTTGTGTGTACTTTTATAACGAATATCGCACATAGCGAAACAAGTTTCTACTTGCGATGCTAGTTCATTATAACTAGGTTCGACTGTATATAGAAGAAACTTAGAGCGATTTTACTGGTTGAGTTCCGACAATGTTCTCCTGAATGGATCGTAGGAAACTTGGCATCGTATTCTGCAATAACTGAACATCCTAAAGCCTCAGTTTCTGCCCGATACTCAACAGATAAAAAGTAATTAGATGCAGCTTAAGGTAATTCTTGTCCCGCTTATTTTGTGTTTGCGACCGAGCTAGAATAAATCACACGGCTTCATAAATATTCTGTTAGCTTCAGCATGCATGATAGACCTACGTAAACCCTGTAATGATTTAGAAGGAAAGAATTTTAGCGAGACATTACCCTAACGAACTGTAAGAGATTACCTAATTAGAATTTCATAATTTGCCATATAGACTGAGAAAAGATGTGTTAAGGATGTGAAGAACCAAAATCAGCTTTAGGAGATTACATCTGCGTGCTATTTTCGAGCGAGATGTTATTTAAAGATAAGAAATCTTGGGGCCAATTTTGTTCTCGATTACCGTATTTTCGCGCATATTACCCGCCCTCCCTATAACCCGCACTCCCAACTTACGACTGTTAGAAAAAGAAAAAATCTCGCGTATCACCCGCATAATTACCCACAGAAAGCAATGTCAAAGTCACCAAAAACAGTACCTCTATTGGAACATTACTCATCACTGCAGTTACTGCAGCTATCAGCTGAAGCATCTTCATTGTACCAGAGAGCGTCGTCCTCAATGCCGTCCAGCCGATTGCTGATACAGCACTTCCTGAAACTCTTGCAAATCATCTCTGCAGGAATCGCCTTCCACGCTTTGATAATCCACGTGCGAAGTACTGCTATGTCAGGTTTGCGGATCAGGCCCGTCGGCGTGAGGTCGTACTGCTCCTCGGCCATCCACTCCGTGTACTATCGGGGAAAAATGAAATGCGAACAGAGGAGCGCGTGGCTTGCCGTACAGGCTGCGCCACCTGGAAGGGAGCCTAGGGGCGAGAGTGCGTGGCCTACTCCGATGTGTTCACGCCCTTCGCTCGGCGCTCCCGCTTCGGCAGGGTGCCTCTCAGAGCGCTGAAAGCTATCACCGCCATCTTTGCTGGCTCAGCACGTGCGGTGCGAAGAAGCTCGGTCCACGCGCCGAGCAGACAAAGATAGCGGTGACAGCTTTCAGCGCACTGAGAGGCGACTGCCGAAGCTTGGGGAGTGCCGAGCGAAGGGCGTGAACACATCGGAGTAGACCACGCACCCTCGCCCCTAGGCTCACTTCCAGGTGGCGCAGCCTGTACGGCAAGCCACGCGCTCCTCTGTTCGCATTTCATTTTTCCCTGATAGTACATGCGCTTCACGTGTGCCTTAAAAAACTTGTTTAAGTAAACATCCATCAACAGAAGCATGGACGTCATCCCACCTGGGATCATGACAAGGTCCGTCTTGTCATCCGCGAGACGGGTCTTCACTTCCTCGGTGTTGTGGCCCCGGAACGCGTCCAGCACTAGCATGGACCTCCGTGCTGACATCGCGCCCGGCCTGTTCTCCCACACGGTTTTAAACTAGTCGACCAGATGACTGTTCATCCAGGAGTTGTCCTCTGCACGCACAACTATCCCGGAGGACAAATCAGTAGGGAGCCTCACGTACGGCCGTAGCTTCGTGCCATCTGCTAACACTCACAACATCACTGTGCAGCGCAGTTTCGAGTTGCGCCTGTCAAAATGCTCTGACTTGGAGCCCTTTTTCTGAAGAGTTGTGTCCAGTGGCATTTCAATATACACGGGAGTTCGGTCCGCGTTACCAATCTGCGAGCACAAGTAGCCGTGTCGCTTTCGGAGCCCGATCATGTAGCGCTGGAAGTTCACTAACTTCTCCTCGTAGGCGACAGGGAGTCGCTGGCATAAGGTCGTCCGCCTCCAGATGGAAAATCCTTGGCGTTTCATGAATCGGTGAAACCACCCTCGGCTGGCATGAAACTGGTCGCGCGGTATGCCGTCTTCTCTTACCAGCCTCAGAGCTTCGATCTGGGCCATCTCTGTTGACACGGCGTGGCCGCACCTCTCTTCTCCTCAATAAACTCTGCCAGCTTGGCCTCGATCTGGGGGTAGGCTCGCCTTGGGACCGCGGAAGGACCTGTGGTCACGGCTTGCACTTTGAAGATCCTGCTTCTTTGCTCTTCACTCGTGTGTACAGGATTCGTCGACATCATACTTTCGGCCTGCCGCACGGTTCCGAATCTCTTCGTCAACGCTGATTATTTTGAGCTTCTCTGCTCCGCCGTAAAGGACTGCCGCCGAGCAGAGCTCATGTCGAACGGAACGGGACGACCAAGATGGCAAGATTGACGTTTCTCGCTTCGTTCTCCCTTCGTGGGTGCGCGGCCAGTCCAGCGTTTTGGCGTGCAGACAATGCAAAGATGGCAACTCCAAAAAAGAAGATAAACTAAGGAAAGACTGGAGAAAGTACCTAGGAAGCAACAGCTAAGAGGAATTCTGGGGAATTCATGTCCCTACCAACCCTGCGGCTCGCCGTGTGCTGCCGTGAAGCCACCCTCTCGTCCAAATTCGCGTATTACCTGCACCCCTACTTTGCCTTGGATTTTTTTAAAGTTTTGATGCGGGTAATACGCGAGAAAATACGGTAATCCACTTGCAACTCTTCCACGCATTTGTCTCATGTAACAAACAACTTTCGCAAAAGCAGGACTGCCGTATTATATGCCACCACATTTAAAAGTCCGCAGGAGCACTTACCATGAACTCGTGGACGGTATCTTGGATGTTGCTTATGACGCTGTCACGCTCCGCTGCACCGGCCACGCTCTTCAGCTGCCTAAGGAGTCATCGAGCGGAAGTGAGAAAGGAGATCAGCGGCCATTTTTTCAGGCGAATAGTTAAAGGGATACTGAACTGAAATTTAAAGCTTATAAAACAGGGCTGGACTGATAGGCGGGATGCTGCCAAACACAAAAACATCACTTATACAGCAACATCTCAAACAAATCGCCGTATTTTTGGAAAAGTGAGCAATTGAACACAGCCGACGAGGCAAGTCACGCCACGATTCTCATTCTCTTCCTCGCTACATCCAGTCGAGCTGGTGAACCGAAGCAAGGAGGAGAGAAGAGAGGCCGCTTTCCCTCATTCTCAAAATTTCCAAGAGGACAATGAGGTCATAGCCCTCGCTTGATCGCGCCCTTCTTCTTCTAAAAGTATGGCCATCCGTTTGCGATATCGACGTACGAGTGATGTTTTGGAGTTCGTAGTCTCCGGTTCAACGCTTCTGCGGCCTTATTTTGCGATATCCAAATTTCAGTTCAGTATCCCTGTTATTGAAACCGAAAGCAATGGTGCGTGCAAGCTAGTGGCGAGAGGGAACAGAAAAGAATCTCCAAAGGATTCGTATTATTGAGTCGAGAGAGCATTAGGCTTTCGGAGATTGACATTCTCAACTTCCAACTTCGGAGACAAAACTATCCACCTTGTCTCAACTGAAGTGTACAGAGTGTCTCTTCTTGAACCGGGACCCAGACATTCCCCAGAGTATCCTCCAGGGTTTCGTCCAAGTTACCCGAGTGTAAGCGTTCTTTTCGGCAAAGCGGAACCACTCACTGATGCATGACTACGAGCCAAAAACCCCTTGGTGTGCCCGCATTATTGCTTACAAGGTGTGCAGGCCCCTGCACCGCTTTACTGTACCAATGCAAAAACCAGGAAGAGTTTGCGTCTACCACTACCAAAAGGTAGGCTCACCGCTCGAACAGTGAGCAGAAACAAAGGCAGCTAACCTTTCCGTCTACCCGCTAACCGTTCCAGTCGGAGCTCTGTACTCTGATGCCCCTGTGTGCCGTCCTCTCCTCTCATTCCGTTTCTCACCGCATGGTGCTTAAAATGAGGAACACACGTTGGTGGCAGGGACGATATGAAAAAAAAAAATTCGGAAGCTTGGAGAGCCTCCACGTTCCTAGAAACTTGCCATGTTATAGGTGGTCCATCTAAGTGAAAGCAACGGTGGACCTTCCCTGAGGGAACGGGCACTCACTCGACTTTGGACGTCAGCTGGTCCACGAGCTGCTTGAGCTTCTGGTTCTCCATTTGGTCCTGCGGAATGTGACGAGCACAAAAGTCAGCACGGAAGCGTCCCCCGTGGCAAGCCACGCAAGAATTTCTCTCACCGAAATCATCTCGTACATCGACAGACAACTTCTGGCGCTTAAATGAATTTTCCGCGTTGCTTTGGTTTGCTTAGGTCAGCGATTTCACCCATGCAGCGTCGGAATCCTCGTTGCCACCGAGAATCAGTCGGTGGGTGAAATCGTCCGAAGCTGTCGTGAAACGAGGCGTGAAACGGGCCACTGAACAGTGCCACTTCCATTGGCAAAGATAGCGACACCAGTGACGATGACACCGCCGCCCTTCGCGGCGGCCATCACAACCATCAACATGGCCAGTACACACCCAGCAAAACCTCTCCTCGACCGGAGCTTGTTGCATTTGGATGGCACGAAGGCTGCCATTATGTTCGGAACGCGCATGCAGGGAAGCCTTGCCGCCTTCTGCAGGCGTAATGAACATAAACATGCTATTCTTTTCTTTTTGTGCATTATATTTAAGAACACCAGACATAAGAAGCAAATATGGCGAAGTGATTTCCGATTCCTGTCGACTTCGTTACAACTGGCCTCAACAGTATTTCGATGGGAACTATAAACCTACATGCCACATTGGAGCACAAGAGACCTCCCTCACCAGAAGCATCTGCTCGCTGGAGCGAGTCAGCTGGTCCAGCGCTGACATGAGGTTTCTGCTCAGCTCCTGGTTCCGCTCTGTCAGGTCGGCCGAGTGTTCGAGCAGAGCCCTGCGCTGCTGAGAGCACGAGGCCAGGGAGCATGTGGCTTCTTGGTCGGGTGGAGACGTGACGTCGTGCTTGGCGGAAGTGGAGCCGCCGGACCGATCACCGATCGACTCCGCCTGGTACCTGAGGAGCTCCACTTGCAGCTCGTGGACCTGCAGTGGAGAGGGATCCAGTCACTCGTGATACAGAGTTGAGAATGCTGCATTTTTGCGGTGTACGAGTTGAAATTCTTTTACAAAATATCTGTGCGTTTTATACAGGGTGTCTAGCATATTATTTTGAAATTCCCCGACTTTTCCAGGTTTTCCCCGATAATTTTAGATAAAATTCCCTGACCACTGTAGAGGCGGTTAAATATACAAGACCATTATAACACAAGGCATTCAGCATTGAGCACTGTGAAGATCGTTTTGCACGGGCGTAATCCAACTTGCATATTCTGAAATATTTGGGTTTGTCTAGTTTGGATTAAACGAGCACTTTCTTGACGCCGACATCGTCAGCGAAGAGGCCACTTCCGGAAACACGATGAAGACACGACACTCAAGAACACACGTCAATAACCGAATGGCAGCATGGCCGCCAGATGCACACTTTCGGATACTGTCGGCTTAAGGCTTGTATTGGATTGGGGTCTGCGGCTTTCCCATTTGTAACTAAATCTGGTAGCTCCAACTGGATCTAGTCTAGTGTCGCGCTCTCAATCCAATCTCATCCAATGATTGGACTGGATTTGTCGGGCTGTTCTCTTTGCATCATGTAGCGCACTCTACATCAAGTGAGCAGAGCTTGCACTCCGATCTAAGCAGAATGTATTGCCTATTTTTCTGCCCCCAAGTCTTCAAATCTTTGCTCAGGGCACTCGATGGCGTTTCCGGCTCATTTTTCCTGATTGAGCTTGCCCCTTGACAATATCCCTGACAATTCCCCGATTTTTCCCGGTAATTAAAGTTTACCTGACAATTCGCGGTTTTCCCGGTCGCTAGACACCCTGTTCATACGACGGAGTTCTTTTCTACAAGTATTGACCCTAGCTGTGCAAGTCTGCCACGGAGGTAATATATCTCGTTTGAATTCCTGGCAAGAATATTTAAACTTGCTCTGGTCCCGAATGATTTAGGGTCATTTATAATCCAATTGGGATGAAATGAATGTAGCTACTGCAATTACCGTCTGCTAAGTGCAAATATGTGCGCATCTTTTTGCTACATCGTCCCCGATTTCCTCGCAAAAAGTCTCTTTCTGAAACCGGCAGGGGCACACAAATGCACTGTTGCTACACGTGGTGCTTAGCATTCATTGAACCAAGTGCCGTTTTCTAGATGAGAAAAATTCGGGTAGGATGGTATCGGCGAGAGATTGGTGGAGATAGGTCAAGCGCGTGGCCTTCTACACGCTGCGCAACCTAGAGGCAACTAGGAACCGATTAAAACTGCAGAGTGGAGAGAGGATAGGCACGCACTCTCGCAGCCCCCTCTCCACCCCAGAGTTTTACTGGTCCCTAGTTGCCTTGAGGCTGCGCAGGATGCATCGTAGGCCACGCGCTCCGCTGTTTGCATTTCTTTGGTGGTATGTACTACCTATGAGAACGAGTCGTTAGCAACACACAAATTAAAAAAAAAAATGATGTGCAAAAAAGAAAAAGATTTTAGCTATACAAAAATTAAGCTATCTTGTTTTGTTTTCATTTCCTCTTAATAAATGTACAGTAGAACCTCATTGATACATTGATACATTACAAGCGAGCTGGACAAGAATGTTTGTCCTTTGTCCCCCTTGTTTCCTTCCTCCAGGGATTATTTTCGTCATTTTTGTCCAGCTCGCTTGCACCTTTGCATTTAATTGCATTATAATTATAACCTTAAAATTGCAAGCTTCACCCTTGTTGGTGTAAGACTGGTGGCAGCTGATAAAACCCGTTTGCTCTACTGACGTCTAACTCCTGGTTAGCTCAGTTGGTAGAGCACTCCACCTGTAATGGAGAGGTCCCGGGTTCGATACCCGGACCAGGCGGATTTTTTCGGTCGCTCACCAGTCACCTAGCTCTGTTTGGAGATTTGTGTTAGTCCTTTGTCCCCCTTGTTCCCTTTCTCCAGGGATTATTTTCGTCATTCTTGTCCAGCTCGCTTGCACCTTTGCATTTAATTGCATTATAATTATAACTATTAGACATACAGTAATTCTTTCTTCTGCATTGTTTTGAGCAATTGGACAGATTGCTCAGTCTATCAGTTCCGTTTAAAATAAATTTAGTACCGATATAAAATCTGGTTTCTAGCTACAGTGGTTTAAATCAGATTAGTCACGTTTAAATGCAGGTTTAGATCCGATAAACCCGATTTAATTCAAATGAACTTGATATAAACCAAATAAACCCAATCTAAACCAAATCTACCCTTTTCAAACCAAATATACCCAATTTAAATGAAGAAAACCAAATTTAAATGAAGAAAATTCGATTTAAATAAAAAAAGATCCTATTTAAAATCAATAAGATTTATTTCAATCTTTTCAAACAAAACGCAATTATTTGTTTTTGCTTTCGTCAGCAGGCACTACTTTACTAGGATCGAGAGGCTCCAACCTTCACAACCGACAGCCTCGCCATCTCCTTGACGCAGAGTAGAATGAGCAAACGTCGGCCCTCACCCGCTGCCTCAGCCGAAGGATCTCTGCCTGGTTGGGGTCCCGGTTCACGACAGGCCGGTTCTTGATTTTGCGTGCTCTGTCCGCGTATCGCAGCGTGTTCAGGGTCTCGTCGAAGTTGTAGTCGGCCGGGCTCACACACGCAATCATCACGGTGTGGCTGTTGCCCCCAGAGAGTCTGTGCAGAGAGACGGCCGCAGATGAAGGCAGAAGCTTGTCGCAAAAGAGCGCCCCGACGGGACGGACCGACGCAACGGGCTGGGGCGTAGGCTCCCAAGCTACCCAGGCGAAAATCAGTCCACTTCCAGCTGGATTATGGAACTGGAAATGAGGCAGTCCAGCTGGATTCCAGCTGGGTCCAGCTGGGACTACAGCTGGACTGCCTCATTTCTAGTTGCATAATCCAGCTGGAAGTGGACTGCTTTTCGCCTGGGTAGGTTCCTGGGAACCTACTTTGACGGGTCCCCACACCTAATCAAACAGTTCTGCCAGTTTAAGCAGAATTACCGTGGCTAAAACTGCTGTTTTGGGTGAGCTGGTTGTTCATGATGTTCCGACGTAAGCGTAATCAAGCCTGCATATTATATAGTAGTTTAGTTAGTCTTATAGATGAGTCTCGCAAAACTAACTTTCTCCAGAAAAAAATGTTTAGTCAATATTAACATCGCCATTCTGATTTAGGCGAGACGCTGAAACATGCTTCTACGTTGGCACATAAAAGAGTCATCGTTAACTTCTGTAAAAAAAATTAACACTGAACACGTCATAAGGCTGGGTTTCGCGACAACAGCAACAGGCTCTATTTGTGTTGAAACTGACGATTCTACATCTTCCTAGCAATGTCCGGCTATTTTGTTGACCGACAAAATTAACGAGGCTCGTTACATTGCAAAACTTTGCGTGAATAGTATGACTTGCGGCGATTCGTTTTGCGTGGATACCGCAGAGTTCACCCAAGCTTAATATCATTGAAACAAGAAATGATATTGTGAACGTTTGTGGTATTTATACGAGTGAACCAAACTTGTCAGCAAGAAAGAAAACGATCCTCTTTCTTTCTCACAAGTTTTTCACTGAAAGACACAACCTGCCTACAGTGTCATTTCTCAGTTTGAAGATTTTGAGCTTAGGTTGATGTCGGCTCGGAGAAAATTTTGTGTTTATTGATTACTTTTTGACCCAGGCCATTGTCTTGTCAAATCTTTCACGTTGACACAACCGTTAGAGTCACTCTCGCAGAACTCGAGCACTCTGTGATGCACACTTTATTCACCCCGGCCAGAAAACACTGTTCTCCTTTCTCGGTAACTCCCTGTGAAATCAAGACAAGCTTAAATTATTTTTTTCTTAGGGAAAGGCGACTATTACCACACATGCATTTTGCCCAGGCCTTTGAAAAAAGTTTTGGTTCAGTGTCCTTTTAGGAGAAAGGGAGAAACACCCCGAGTACCTTGGAGGAGACGTGTCAGCTTCGAGTCCCTGTACGGGATGTGGCTGCTCTCGTCGCACAGTGCGCTGATCACGTTCCCCAGAGATAGGAGGCCTCTGTTGATCTGCACGCCTGGGAGACAAGATATGGAACTCGTGGTCTGAGAACACCTTGCAGGCAGTCCCAAGCACAGCCGCAAAAGCCACGACTGGCTCACATATTTGCGTTGAGAGTATGAATGACTGCAATGCGAACGCTCTTGACAAGGAAACAGACTGGCACCAGCTATCTAGCATCCGTAACAGGCTTTAAACCTGCCCCATTTCAAAAATGACAAAGTTAAAAAAAAAAAGACTAGAAAGAATTGATTTTTTGGGGACAACGTTACCTACTGTGGCAGACATTGGTAAGAGAGTCTAAAGTGATCATTAGCAAATAAACCACATAAACTGTACGAATTAAAGGGAAGCTGAAGAGCTTTTCGAAAAAAAACTCTCAGCCTTTCCACTCTGGTGAAGGAAGAGCAGCGGAGCTGTAGCTTCTGTTCTCGGCGGTGGCTTTTCAGGCGAGCGATCTGCTCTGCTTTCGCAAGGAAATCTGAAGCACTCGACGCACGCGGCGATTGCGGACCCATTCGCACTGCTGCGTACGTCGCCGCTCCTTCCGCACCCGGTCTTCTTTCCACGAAAAAGGGCACGCGACCGACCCATCATGAGTCCAAACCGAAACTGATAAGGGCGTAGGAAACAGCGTGCAAAACATACGAGGCCAAAGAAGAAACACACGTGACGTGCACTGCGTTAGTCACGCGCGTTTCTTCTTCGTCCTCATATATTTTCGCGCTGTTTCCTTCGATGAATTCCCAGCAACTCGCCTAACTATAAATTCTATGATAGCTAGAACAGGTTGCCACCATCTATGAGCGACGGCGGCAACCAGACTGGTTGCCACTGTCTCTTATAGATGGCGCGTAGGTTAGTGTCGACATTTCTTTGGTACCGGACACGATTCTGAGGAACCTAGCCCTCAATAGCTCCGCAGTAAAAATGAGTTAATGGTTAGTTCCGACGTGTTTGTGCCTGCTGAGTCCAAATATCACAACCGTCTGACCCAGAAAGACCACTAAATGCAAAAAAGCTATGAAAAAAGAAGCAATTGTTGCAGCGGCACGCAATTGCCTAGCCACCCGTGGCGCACCACTTCTTTATAGGAGGACCATTTCGATTCTCGATTGCAGAAGTAGCTGGGCGCCGAGGCTTCTACTCTTATAGATCGGGTTCGGCTTCCGATTTTCCGATATCTTCTGGTGGATCCGCAAGGGATGTGTCCAGGGGACCCTCGACGTGACAAAAGTATGCGTTCCAGCCGTTGGCAAGGCAGAAAAATGACCCACTGCAGTAATAAGGGCACACACGAGGAACTGCTTGCGCCGACGCGACATGGCCGGCTTCACACGTTCAGAAACTTATCGACTGCTACTTATCGTAACGTAATACATTGACAATAAACGTAGTGCTATTGACTGGACGCGTCAGGCTGGATTAGCATGACCCTCCCCAAAACGGTCGTCAGAGGACAAGAATTCGGCACACCTCAGCCTTCATTCTTGGCAGCTGCTGGACACGTGAGCATGCAGGCTGCATTGTTAACTAAGGCTGAAATGGTTTGAAGGGATAGTATAATCGGCAATCGGGAGAGTTTCCCGAGACGAGACGGGTGATGAAACAGGGTCGCCGTTCTGCCACTGCCATGTCCTTGCGTACTCCGCGAATAACTGCACAGAGGGTCTATCCTTGTGATAGCGGTACCCTCTGCTGCGTTTAGTTTGTTTGCCACCAATTATTACGCCATTACAGCCTTAGAGAAAGCGGAGATGTGTGCCCAGCACCCCTCAATTTAATGTTGAATTCGTGAAAGTTTCCTGGGCCTCCTACATTCACATACTTCTCCCAACATTTGTTAACTGCATTAGACCACCACCAAGCATTATCATCGTCCGATCGCATTGCTACAGCGCAAAGAACCATTGCATGACATACAAACTTTATACGGAATACACTGCATAACTTGTAAAAAGAGAACTCAATTAACAACAGAATGTCACATGCTTTGTATCTCTAAAAGTGCTCCTGAAGAGGAGAATATGTACCTATGGAAGGAAAATTTTAACAAATTTATGTTTATGTTTAAAAAATGTGACCCCAAATAGTATCAGCAACTGTAAAAAAAAGTCCATGTTTAGCATGGACTTTTTTTACAGTTGCTGATAGTTGCACCGTGAAAGTCGCATGATGAATTGCATGACCACTTAATACAACAAGTCCTCTCCGAAGTGACTGGGTAGCGGATTACTGTAGAATACCGCGCATCCACCCATTCTACATTAAGCGCCCATTCCCAAATTTGTAAGATCTGAGGAAATATGTGCAGTACATTTATATGTAAAACTGATGACCGGACAAGCACCCACCCCCATTCTCTCGCAATTATTTCTAAATTTTGAGTGGGCGCTTGCCCGGTATTTTACAGTAGGTTCAAAAATGAAAGAAAACAATCTTGGGTAGCGGAGTTGCCCCGGAAATACGTCACTTCAACGATATAAGAAACCAAAACTAAAACACTAATGAGGCAGTCGACACGAAAAAGACAGTGGAAGCCTGATATGTGTAGCCGACGGCTACACATGAGTACGGCATCGTGCAACGGCGCGAGTCAGTTGCTTTGGTGCCACAAGAATCCCGCAAACTCGTGAACAAACAAGAGAACAATCAACACATGAGGCAATTGAGTCAATAGCACGACCGGTCAACGGATAAAAGTAAGCACTATGCAGCGGCAGAATGACGACGGCGAGGGGGATCGGTGCCACGTCCGAGTCTGCTAGCGCACACCAGCTCTGGAGCACGTGGAGCGAAAGCTTGTGCTGCAGAACCCAGGGATCCTGGGTTCAATCCCCACCCCTGCCAGTTTCGATCTGAATAAGCATCGTGCCAGCGTGCAGTCGTGTATCACTACTGCGTGACGCACGTTATAAAGATCCCAGGCTAGCGGTTCTACTGCGCTGGCTAAATGTCTCATCGACAGCTGGGAGACTCGTCGCCCGTTGAGGCAGACCAAGTTCTAGGCTGTATAAACATACACACAACCCAATTTATTTTTTTTTTCTGAACGACGACGGTTCGAGAAAAGGAAGAACGGCCAGGCGCAGCAGGGTCCCCCAGCCGGTCCCTTTGGGACATCAGCTGATGGGCTTCCTCTTCCCTCCCCTTTCTCTCTGCTTCGGAGGGGCGTGGCTTCAGCGCTACTTTGAAGCAGCTTTTCCCATTAATCCGCGCATAAAATGACCAAACGAATGATATTCGTGATGGCTGAGGTCTAATTAAATAGGCTCGGGTGCCTTTTCTTGTATTTAAAACAGCTTCAGGGAAAATGCACCAGGGGAAAGCTTTTAATGTTTGCAATAACTCAATGAAATTTTCACGTTATAGTGATTGGCATCCTTCACATAAATCTGGTGTTGATTTTGACACAGCTTGTTTTTTCTATGTTCTGGATGGAATGCACGTGCAAAAGAAACCATGATCTTGCGTGCACGTGGGGCATGGCAACGCTTAAAAGAGCCTAGTAAAATTTGCCAATTCACTCTTTTTAAACCACCGTACAACAAAAATAATTTGTATGAGTACTCTTAGTACAAAAAAAATTAAAATCACAAAATTTGAACTTGAAAAGGGGTAACAAATGTTTTTTTTAGGTTGTCAGAAATACGAAAGATGTATGTTCTAATTAAACCTTAACAGTTGCATCCTTCGTGTCCTCCAGCTTATGCATTCCCAATTCAGTTGTCATGCGACAATATTAAAAACAAACATTCTTGTGCATAAACAGTGAACATGCCTCAAAACTGCAAAGAGAAAAATGCATTTGAATATTACTAGAGATGTGCAAGCAGCACTCCTGTGTGACGGTAAAAATAACTTTTTAAAATTGTTTTGTGGGAGAAATTGAAGCTACAAACGATTGCAGTAGAGAGCAGAGGACAAGGCCTACTCATCAAAACAATTTTGATAGCAGGCGACGTCACAATTTTAAAGAACCATGCACGCTAACATGGCCCGTATTTATGGCTTTCTGGGTCGCCTGCAGGTCTTGAAATTCGAATCTGACCAATTTCGCAACCTTATTCTGTCCTCATTTTTTACACATGGAATATGAACACACTAAAAGCCCGAAATCACAATCTTTGCAAAAACGTTGCCGCTTTTCTACTTGCGCCTCTCCTTGACTTATGAAATATCTTCAGCTGGCACGTTCCAGGCAGAAATTTGTTGCTCGTCGTCAAGGCATGCCGTGATATCACATCTCACAGTTTTGTTTCGGGCGACTACGGCAAAACCGAAACTATCTGCTAGAAGGATGGCAATGCTGATCATCAACCATACAGCTGCACGCGACGTCACCGTGTGCTGCGCTACAACCAATCCATTGCAGCTCCACCGCGACATGACGTCACGAGGATGCTGCACCAGTAATCCTCGACTAAAAGCTAACCCGCTCGCCGCCCGCTAAAGAGCAGCTTTGATTGGCTTTGATTGGCTCTGATCAAAGGATAGTGGGTAGACCTCAAAGCAACAGGGGTGGAAGCGGGCTAGAGCCTTTTGTAGCAGGGCTGGGAGCAGCAAAAGTCCCACTTTGGAGCAGTTTTGGAGCAGTAAAAGGCTCGCTTTAGAGCAGCTCGGGAGCAGCAAAAGTAAGTTTTGTAGCCGTAGAAGTAGGTTTTGGAGCAGGTCACGGAGGTCAAACAGGTGTCTAAAAGTGATTTGTTGTTGCTAAATGTGAAAATGTAGCAAAAATATATGCATGCACATCCCAGAATAATTTTCAAGCAACATACATACATACCTTTCTATTTCTATTGCATTGAAATATGGAATATTGGCAATTTATGCAAAGGAAAGGCTTTGAGAACCATTCCGGCAGCAGGCAGAGTCATGATAGACTTTATATGGGAGGCCCCGACAATAAAAGCACAACTTGAGCCACGCCAGTACAAAACCGTCTATTTAATAGACCAATTGTAAACATGTATCCAGAAAACTAAACCACTGCAAGGTGTCAGATAAACTACCTTCGCTGACTACAGTTTTTGTTTAATAAAGAATACACATGTTCAATCACTGCTTAAAAAGCCCTATATCAAGTTTAGTAACAAAATACAAGGCTACTGACATTTGACAAAAATTCAGATGCAAAATAAAATGTGTATTTTATATCTTTAGAATACCACAGTCACTCGTACATATGCAGCTTTAAGCATCGACTAGAAGAGCAACGCAACCTTATGTACTCCATAAACTGTTGTGCATTGCGTGTCTCCATAAAAAAATTAAGGTACCACAACATGTTTCAAAATAAAGCAGTCCTTGCTGACCTGTTTTCATTAAATACAAATGTTCTTAATCCCTGTTCATAAAATACAGTAATCCCTACACCCAAGTTAACATACAAAGCTATATCTATATTACTTTAGATGGAAAAATTGTCTTACCTGATGCATCAGCGATTCTTCATGAGCTAAGCGACCAAATATGGTACGCTACCAAATAACAGGTAAAACTAGTAAAGACCATTTATTTTTACTCATGTTGACGCATGTGCATGCGCTCGCAAAGAAAAACAAACGAAACTATCATAGCGCGTGTTTCTTAACTGCGTTCGCAAAGAAAACAAACGTAACTGACATAGTACGTGTTTTTAACGGCTAAGCGTCAAAATATGGTACACTTACCAAATAACAGGTAAAGCTAGTAAAGACACATTACTTCTGCTCATGTTGATGGCCGAGGTAGCCCACCGGTGCCGAGACACCAACTCCCACGATCACGGCAAATCGGGACCACTGGCAGCTGCATACGCGCTTCAACCGCGCCAACCAACTATGCCCCGAAACCAACCCGATGTGTTCGTATATCAAAGCTCTTTGTAGTCAAAATCGACATCTCACTCTCGATGATCTAAAATTGACGCCTCGCCCTGCGGTTACACGTGGTTCGAGCCCCAGTCGAGTTGGTACGAGTCACCCGCACTGACGCCTAAACAAAAGTACACACCACATGGTGGCCAGTGGCCGACCGTTTTCCGCTAAATTTAAAAAAAAACACACAAAAAAAGAGAGAAAAGCTGAAATTGGCGTTTTCTGGAGCAGGCTGGCGCAGGAAAGTGAATTGGCGCAGGGTGGCGCAATTGGCGCAGCGCTTCCAGAGCCGTTTATTGAGAGAGTTTGGCCATACATTGGTTTGGATAGGCGAGCATCTCGGGGCCAACCACAGGCCGCGAAACAGCCCCTAACGGTGGTCGTGTGATCTAAATATGTGACACGACTATACTTCGTTTCACCTTTTGTGCGAGCGAAGGCAAAACTGGAAGCGCGTGCACGGAAGCTCCGTGCGTTCAGGCTTTGCTCGAGCGCGCGAGCTGGGGAGAAATGCAAAAGGCGCTGGTCTCGCGCTTCTAGCTTTGGCTTCGCTTGCAGATAAAGTGAAACGAAGTAAAATTTGAGCCGTGCCGAGCGGAACTCCGCGTCTCAAGACGCTCGCGCACCCCACCCTTTGCACTGTTTTCTTTCAGCCAGTCTCAGGACGTTGTTCTAGCAGTGCAGACAAAGGCATGAGCACGAGCGCGTGGCTTTGGAAAGTGCCTCCTATGCACGAGGTCTGGTACAAACAAAAGCGTTTCGCGGAGCTAGGCTCACGCGCCTGTGCCTTTGTCTTCACTGCAGACATTTGTGAGATGGAGTAGAGGTCTCCTGACTGGTCGACGCTGTGTCACAAATTTAGTTTACGCTCTAAGCGTGGGGGAATCTTCGGCGCTGGCGGCGGCCTTCGCTCCGCCTATTGTCCCTAAACTCTCCTAATAAACGGCTCTGAGCGCTTCCACCCCTGTAAAGCAAGTTGCGCCAGGGCCGCCCTAATCTGGACACTTGGCGAGAAAGACGGCGAGAAATTCGGCGGCTCTGATTGGCCGGCGCCAAGGTCAAGTGCGGCGTCGGCCAATCACGGTCGCCAGATATCTCGCCGTCGCTTTCGCCAAGCGTCCAGCTTAGGGCCCCAGGTCTAGCCACCATCTCTCCAATCGGAGTAAATCTAAGCTCGGTGTTCCGACGTCACCACAACACCCGCGAAAGAAGCAGACGAATTCGCGCTCCGCATGGTGTCCTCTCGCAAGAGGCAACAATACACTGGAGTAGTTGTACGCAAATCTGTGGAGTAGCTTTTACACCGCGTTTCAGAGGGTGCCCTAGAACAATGCACTCACCCTCGCGGGAAGCGCTTCGCCGACGGCCTTCGTCTTGTTGGCCCGCTCCGAGCCGGCAAGGTCCACAAGATGGAATTTAGACGTGGTCACGTCGTTGCCCCCACGCTCTTTGAGCTCCACCGCAAGCGTGTAAATGGCATGGGAGCGCGACGAGCGGGCGTTCATTTCAGTGGAGCCCGTGCTCCGCGATGCGGAGCCGACCTCGAGTTGGTGAAGGGCCTCTTCCGCGGAGGCCACCCTCCGCTCCGTCAGATTTGGGATCTGGAGATTTGAGAAAGAGTGCCACTCTTTAAAGTTCCCTTCCCGTTTCTTGAACGGCCGTTGCGCTGCCCACGGCTCCCGACGGAGGGCACAACACCTTCAAAAAAGGTCTACGACGGAAATAGTACACCTGCTGCAGTTTTCGCGATGCTGTTAAAGAATGAGGTATGTCAATTTACCAAGGAATCTCTTCAATACGTTTTGCACGGAGACCAAAAAATAGAATATATCATATGGATACCGTATTATTCATAATTGGCTCCAAAAGGCCACAGAATATGTACGCATAATGAAAAACTTGCTCCAATCCCACAGGCAGTGGAATACCGCTGGTACTGCACTGCCTCCGAGATTGACCCACATATTTATTAACTTGAAACTGTTTCTGTGTTGTGGGTACTTCTTTTTTTAAATTAGGTGTAGAAGTTGCAGTGCTTGGCCACAATGGTCACGGCCAACAGCCATCCGACTATGTTGGCAGTTCCACAACCACAAGTCGCGCATCGGCTGGTTACGACTTCAGCCGCGACTACAGGTACTGTGCAACGGGTAGCTGGGTGGTTGCCACTGCAATGAGATTTGTGCTGTCAGACTAGAATATAATGATGCATTTTTAAATACCCATCAAAAACCAGTTCAACAGTCATATTATTCAATTTCGAGCGAAAATATTATTGCAATTTCTGTATCAAAATACATTGTTTCTATGGGACGTTTGATGGGAATGAAAAGGAAAACATTATGCGAAAATGTACGAAAGAGATTCCACTGTAACAGGCAAACTATGTCCTTCATAAAAAAAAAAACTTAATACGATGCAGTTTTTTTCATTCTTTGTATTTTTAACATTTACACCACTCCTGCTGTGGCTTCCCACTTTCGCTCGATGTGCTGTAGTAGCATTATATGAAATACATCCAGTTGTTACTTCAATCACGCCATTAGTTAATGAAAAAGTCCCCAGCATTCACTATGAGATCAATACAAAGGAAACTGCTAATAATATTAATAATATCTATTTCCACAAAAAAAAATATTACCCTGGATAGCGTGCCAGTCTCGGCAGAAAGGTTAGAACCTGTTCGCAAGTGCACCTGCCAGCTGCCAGCCCGCCACGCAGAGAATTAAAGAAAAACAAAATGAAGGAAACATTATGACAATATGTACACATACGTGCACGCTCGCACATGCACATATGCACAGACAAAATGTAAATGGGATTTAAGTTCCAGAGTTCCATTGTCATGACTGCGCTTGCAGTCATGATTCTATGTGTCTACTATATATAATATGTACTATGCACCATCAGGTAAAAATGAAAATCGAACAGATGAGCGCGTGGCTCACGGTACAGGTGGCACTGCCTGGAAGTGAGCCATGGGTGCATGGCCTACTCCGGGTAGGCCACGCACCCTCGCCCCATGGCGAGCTTCCAGGCAGCACCGCCTATGCCGTGAGCCACGCGCTCCTCTGTCCGCATTTCATCTTTCCCCCCGATAGTGCATACCATGTACACAGTATGTAAATAATATGGAACATAGTACATAGCATGTGCATGCACATACTATGCACAAAGTATACAGTCAAATGCCTTTAAACAATCTAAGCAGGACTGGTGAAAAATTTTTGTTGTTGCAAGTCCTGCATTACAAGGGTTGAGTGGAAAAAACGAACGGGTGAATTTGAATCTAAACAACCTTGCCGCACTCGGCCTGAGCAAAACAAAAGCCTTTTGTGTGGGTTTCTGTCGCTATTGCTCGACCTTGGCACCACGGAAGTTACAGCTCAATCAGAACACGCTCGTCAAACTACAGAAATTGAATCTAGACCCAGATGGAGGAGGGCAGGTACGTTGGAGACGTACGCGTGCTTCGACTAACTCTCAGAAGATTTTCGTTAAAGGCCGACGAGCAGCCAGAAAGAAGGAACTCCCTCAATTCCACCCTTACATTAGAGAAAAAGAGAGACGCCCCCGGCCCCCCTCCTTTCTACGGGGAATAGCGGAGAGACCCGCTCTTATGGGGAGCGGAGGTGAGAAGAGTGCGAGAGGAAATCTAGAAGGAAACTAGAAACCGGTTTTCTGGCTGGCAGAAAACCATCCTGTACGTTAATTGTTAATCGCAGATCGGTGTGCTTGCATTTCTCAATAGTTATGATACTCTAAGTGCAGCTTTTGAAACAGCTCTATGCTGTGCACGCCACATTTTTTTAGCCGCTTCGAGATCGGCAAACTGTGTTCAAGTCCCAAGGAAGCTACTTTGCCTTACCTTGATTGCTCCGTTGTCCTCGCGGATGGCGAGTGGATCCTGGGTTCTGAGGAGGTCGAGGATGTCCTCCTTGTAGATCTGCGTATAAAACAGGAACACGCAGGCTCGATCGAATGCCAGTGCAGAGCCACCGCTTAGCCGGTATAAGACGCTTTCTGTAGGTGCCACAGAAAAGACGAATTCCTAGGACGTGCAAGTGCTACACAAACGGCGAAGCGGGAGATTTAGAGAGGTCCTTCTGCTACGATATTAAACCTATCCCACCAGGTGATCGGATGTCTTATAGGAGTACCCGAAACTCGCCGACAAAACCTGTCGCTAAACAGTTCTCTAGCCAAGCACCGGTAGAATTGGTGGAGAAATAAATTAGGGCCGTTGCAAAGGGTGGCGTCCTCATGGGGATTGTTTCTCCTCTGGTTTGACTGGAAGTTTGCGGGGACTTAAAACAAAACAGCGCCACCTTGGGACATTTTTATAAAAAGGGGCCATAGTAGAACTTTATGGCAGGGGTCAAACTGATCTAGAGGAGCTCCTCCCGACCTTGGCATTGATGCAGTAAAGCACTAAAAGAGCCTACAGGCCTTGTAAGGATAAACGCATATACTAAGGAACGTTTGCCACACAGTCGCACATCGATAAATGGCGCAGATCCAATAAAATAAGGCTTAAACCGAGCGAGCAGTCTACTTAAGGGCAGGGATGGAAATAGAAATTGAGAAGGTCGAGAAATGCCTCCAGTTACTCTGGGGCACTTGAAGCTGGTCAAGGCATTAAAGGAGCTGAGCAACGTCATATTTAGCTGGAATGTTTTTCACTTTACACGGAAGCTTACTGGCACTAGTGGGACTGAAGGATGCTCACACGCAACGCCACTGGCCACAGAGTCTCCGTTGTTGCGGTGTAATTTCAAGGACAAAAGCGATCATTTTCATTCAATCTCTCCCTTGCAAAATTTGGATGACGCCCACGCGGGTATCGCAATATCCTCACGAGTGGCGATATCTGAATGCGGTTCATTGATTGGACCCCAGCATTGCGTGGGCACTCGATTTGGGCTCGTGATAATCGATAGCTCGAGAAGCATTCGGGTAAAGAGTGGCCCGTGGTCCAATACGCTGCAACGCACGACAATAGCCGAGCCACAACAATGTCGGGAACTCCAGCGCCTGCCCTGTGCTTTGCCAAGCCCAGCGCGTGGCTACAGACTCACAACATTGAGGCGGAATATAATCGGCTCCAGATGAACGTGGCCGCTTGTTCTGGCTGCGAGTTGAGGGGGTGAACGCTGCTCAAGCTTTTCTTTCATTTTTCTTCTGGGACTTCTATTGCGTGGGGTGAAAAAACGAACGCGTGTTTTATGGGTCATTAACGACAGAGGGACTGCTTTAAGCGGTATTTGCGCTAAGTACCAAAAATTGCCGCATCGCCCCTTTAATTCGCGGCAGAAAGTTGCAACCGCTTCTTTCCCCACGAGAGGAATTTTAGGCCATGTGACTGGCAGAGCGGGGACGGCGACACATTAGATGGCGAGCGCAGCTCGCCATCTAATGTGCTTCGTCGTAATTCGTAAATGCTAGACATTAAAAATTTCCACACGCAGGGGATATTTCCGTCGACTTTTATTTGGGGGACATTACCCCAGGAACTATTTCTGCAAAAAAAAAAGTTAATTTTGAAAAAATGTTATATTTACATTTACCAACATCTAGAGAGTATTCCAAGGAAATTTCATTAGTTTACACTGCATAGTGAAGTTTTTATAAATTATTTTCGGTCCACCGATGCTAAAAGAAAGGTAAAGGTTGGAGCACTTTGAACAGATTTTTATCCATTCCGCTTTTTTGGCATAAATTTAACTATAGGAAAACTATCGTTTAGTTATTATGTAACTTGGATTCATTTTATGAGATTTTCTGGGGTGAAATTTTAAGAGGAACATAACTATCAGCTTGTATCTCTTTATTTTTGTCAATGTTCATGCTCAGAAACTAAAATTTCGGACAAAGGATGGAAATCTAAAAAACAGTATTTGTGTTTATATGGATTTCTTGACATAAAAGATGGTATAATATAGAAATATAGCTCCATAGCTATCTGCTCTGAAACTGTCCTAAAGCAATATAACAGATGAAAATGACAAATACATAAGCAATTTAAAAATGATAGTTTCCCTACGCAGACACGCCCACTTTCATCTTTGAACATTAGCAATTTTTTTGTACTTCACACAGGGTTAACAAAATTTTGAACAAATGTTCTCTACATCAACAGAAACAAGCCCTGTAAATGTCATTCAAATCAGACAGGTGGTTAAAATATTAGCCTTTTTGGGTAGTGTCCCCCTTAAGCCGCAGTCCCACCGTTCATACTTTTCATACAAAAGGCACGGTGTCCGCAGCAGACGTGACAGAACCGTCTGCAGACACCGACAAGCGAGGGGGCCGTTCTAATGAGGAAGAAACTCTCCTCAGATGGCGATTGCAGACAGTAAGCAGCGCCACACGTACTGGCAGCGACTCAGAAGCTCGCGTAAGGTGGTAGCGCACCCACCTCCAGGAAGGAGACCTTGACCTCCACGTCCCGCTGGCCCGACACCCCGCCGACGGCAGCGAAGATGTCCTGGACAGCGCGCGGTAGCGATGCCGGTGTCCTCCCCGCGATGCCCCGGGACGCCGCAGCTGGGTGCCCACAGTGAACGGCCTTTCCCGGACCCGGCTCCGGCGTCATGCACGGCACGGCCGGCGTAGAAGCCTGCGTGCAACGGCACGGGGCCGACGTCTCAGAGGCGCTCCGGGCCGACGGTAAGGCGGCGGGGCGAAAACGTCGAGCACACCGGCTGCACACGAGGGCCGGCGCCCAAGAGAGACGAACAGACGACTGAGCCAGTTTGCAACATGGTTGGCAAGTTACGTGAAAGAAATGTTTACCCGCCTGCCAGGCCCCATCGGAACTCACCCATGAGGACGCCATTTGTGTGTGAACCGCACTCCCTGCCGTGTTCACTCGGGCACCCGGGCATCTTCCAAATAGCTCGGATTTGCACGTGT